>UZAF01016744.1:51000-66343 GCA_900617895.1 Haemonchus placei
TTGAGGACCAAATGCCAAAAACTGCAAGCGAAACCAAATCAAGGCAAAGCGAAGCGAAGTTGCGCCAAGTTTCGAAATTGTCAGGACAGACAACTCTTTTTCCGGGAACAGCAGTTAATCTGACCAATTTCTTTTCGCCAACATCAGCACCTGGAATTAGACACTTCAACGGCATTTACAAAGATAGTTGGAATCTTCCCCACAATGTCAGCAGCAGTACCGCGGCATCACCGCGATTGGCAACAGCCCGTACTCAAACACAATCAACCAAAACCGCACAACTGGCGTCAAAGCCGCCGGAGGAGAAGAAATCGCAAAAACTCAAAACCGACGAGCTCCTCCATGAGCCTGCAAGCGATCAACAAAAGCGATTCGCATTACCTCCGTCCCATTCAGGAGCAACTCCCCGTACTAAAAGAAAGAAGATAGTTTCTTTCCAAAGCTTATGGTTGTTAGATTCTACTCAATAACCCCAGGATCCAGATAGTTTCCAAACTGCGCGAGTAAGGACACCTCTAGATGCACGAGTCAGGGTAGGATCGAGACCACCGGCCCATCGGTCCCAATTTCCTGCGTGCATAGCCATTAAAGATTCAGTGTCACCAACTCCAGCAATGACAACTGCAGCAGAAATTCCAATGCCGCCAATACCCGGACCATCACAGCTACCGAATAGCCAATGTCACCCACCAATGGAGTCGGCACGGCTGAAGGAATTTCGACGGCATCGAGAGAAATATTACAAATGCTACAGATGTTTTTGGAATGCCACAACAAGCAGCACTTAGCAGCACCTAAATGAACAGAAGGTCATCGACTGCAATACAAGTGATTTCAAACTATTTGTGTTTTGTATAGTTGCTCATTCTCATTCTCCGACCAGATGTAAATTATCTCAGCCTCGTTTGTTGTCCTATTGGGAGTTTCTGTACCGAACAGAAACTCAACCTCCGTTGTTTACACCGACGAGTTCTGATATGGTATCACAATGTTTATAGTTGTACTACAAAACATGTTATTATATAAACTCTAGGTGGCTCATTCTCCTCACTTTTTCGACTTCTTGTCTGCACTCTCCTGTGCACTGTTCATCAGTCAGTCCAGTCACCAATCGCAAGACTGTNTGTGCTCTACCGAATAAAGGGTCTCGGTACGATCAGCCTAGACGGATATCGATTCGGGTTTAAACCCGTGACCGTGCGTGTGTGAAGTGCGCCCCTTGCCACTACACCATCTCCGCCTAAAAATGGAAAACGGCGGGAAAGTGTGAGGTGGCTGATTCATTTGCGAACATAGGCAAAGTGACTTTTCCCGAAGAGTGAAGGGAAAATTGTCCATGTGGGAATGAGGTGGAACTCGTTGTTGGTCTACAAGTTACCATCCGAATAGGGCCCAACTTCCATATTAGACCTTTTCCTGAAGTGCCCTGGAACGAGAGTTGTGGTGGTGTTCCTGGGTGGACGTATCATTAGTGAACTCAGTGTATGTCAGGCCCATGTTTGGGTCGGGGACAGCATTCCTCTTCCCTACAAGAAAGAGTGCATTCGTCTTCAAGAGAGTGTTCAAAATAGCTTTCTTCCCTTATTAACTTGCTCGTTTCTTTTCTATACTGCTTTTGATATGGTTTTTCTCTTACGGGAGTTTCCTACGGGAGTTCATGAAAACGGTTTACTCATTTTTTATGGACCAGGCGGCTACGCACGCTATCGCTAGGGGCTCTAGCCATGAGGGACGAAGCCACATGAGCTTCTGATTTTCATTATAGACCTTTATCATCTGAGCCTCTTCCCTGACACTTCTGTAGCGGACATCATTTTTTGGGATGTGAAAAGAGGCTGCGTGTGGCCATGAAGAGTACTCCGATGTATCCAAGTCAAATACCTCTGCAGTCCATGTAGTCGAAGAAACTCTGTGTAGTGTGGGCTGTGTGTGGTCATGAACACTATCTTTGATCGGAAAGCCACTTAGGGTAATTGTAGAGATATTCACGTCTCTACATGGTATGCACCTGTGTGGCCGGGGTTGCTGTAGATTTTATTTTATGAGGTCTGAAGTTAATGTAGTGCATTTGCTCTTGTGTAGAAGGGACTACTGTGTGTGGAATCATGGATACTAACTTTTGGAAAATTTTTAGCCTAATTTTTGAAAAAGTTCAGTGGTATCCCCTGAAATAGTTATACACCTATGTGGTCAGGGTTAGTAAGAAGGACAGATGTCTCTTACACCTTATCACCTTTTTGCCGCATCCCAGAACGTTTTTGAATAGAGTTGTGAATTTTTGTCTAAGCCCCGCCCACTTTAGTGCCAATGGCTGCTTTCATAGTCCGCCGGCCGGCCGGCGTGCCGGCGGAGGCAGTGCTAGGGGGTAGGAGGGAGGCAGACAGTGTAAGGCAAACAGTCCACGCCCCTTCGAAGATTGTTTGTTTTCAAACCCTCGAAGGGGCGTGGACTGTTTGCCTATCTGTCTGCCTCCCTCCTCCCCGCTAGCACTGCCTCCGCCGGCACGCCGGCCGGCCGGCGAACTATGAAAGCAGCCAATCTCGCACACTTCTGGGATTTGACCACATTTGCTCTTTTACACCTTGACACCTTCAAAGTTGCATTCATTTTCGAAAGGTGGCTTTCGTCTCAACGCACGCCCCGCCCATCGTGGGCGAGGCTTCGCTGAGCTTACGCATACCCAGCACGCATAACGCCCTGCTCACTCTTCTTATCTTTCTTCCAGGCCTCTGCGCCTTAACTGAATCGAGTTATGAATACATCTGAAAAGTAGCGCCCATTTTGAGAAAGCTCCGCCCACGGCATGTGGGTCTCCTCCGTGTGATTGTTGACCCATTTCTCACCTTCGAACATTTTTCGACGGTTTCTGGACTTTTTCGAAGCAAAAATAAGATGTTTGGTTCATGGCACTGCCCATTCCGGCACTTGCCCGCTCCCCGTGGGAGTGGCTCCGCAGAGCTCGCATGTGCTCTATTAATTTTGTCTTGGGCTCCCCCAATCCCGAACTTGTCCCGAACTCTCCGGCGCTTCTTCAGATGATACCGAATTTTGAGACGGACAAACAAACGAACAGACAAACGGACAAACAGACAAAAAAATATTTGATCACATTTGATCACAAATATTACTTTTGCTCGGAGGGCCGAGGAAAGCTTACGCTCACCAGTAAACAGCTGTAGTCACAATGTATGAACTACTGTTCAGAAACGACTACGAATCAGCGTGAAGATGACAAAAATAGACTCGAGAACAGGAGGAGGAGTGAAACTAAAGTACAGGCTGAGAGCGCCTTTCAGTTTTTTATATCTTTTATTGAATCTTTGTGAAGCGGAAGGTGCATTATCTGCAGGAAATTGTATGGGCTGGAAATACTGAAATTGCAGGATGTACAAACTAGGAGACGGCATTGAAAAAAATCTGGACGAAGCCACGAAATTCATGGGCAAAGCTCGAGAACTCATGGAGGCAATGAAGAGCAAGGAGAACGTTCCCGGTTTCACGGGCTAGAATCGAGAGAAAAGCGGACTTTACCAGTAACGTAGTGCTGCCTGTCTACATAACTAGTCTTTCTTATTCATAGTTTTGAAAATTGAGGTCTACCCGTACTCCAAGTATTTTTTTGAGTTCATATTTGTTTGAGTGGAATGAGAAAGAATTTGTAATGTTCTATGAAATCGAACCAAGTCCTGCTCCCAAAGTGGGGTGCCTCAGCACGACGAAGTAAAAAGTTTTGAATGAAGTTTAAAGTTAACCCTTGATTGCTTCAGAACTTCGAGTTCTTTGTGTTCTAGAAGCTGCTGAAAAAATCTACGTTTTAAGTAGTGCATCGGATTTGGCGAGAGGAGGAAGTCATCAATGAACGCTCTCAAGCACGTACTCTGCAGTGAGATGACTCGCTCTTCGTTTCAAATTTAGTGGACATCCTGAAGGCGTCTTCAGCTCAGCTACTCTGTCCTAAAAGAGAGTGAGATATCAGAATGAGTTGACAATCCCACCCTTTGCCTCCTCTTCATTCGAAACTTGAACTGCAAACCCATTCTAACTGTTGTCAAAAGTGAAAAAGTCGTGCCCTTGCGTTCGTTCATTTTCTTCTTGAATAAACCAGTGGGAACGTTCGATTGCGCCGTTATGCTATCTTTTCAAAACTAGTGGTTGAAACTAGACAAAACATGGCATATCTGGTCGCCAAGTTTTTAGAAATTTCTGATCATCGTTCTTTAAAGTTGATTACCCAAGGTTTGGGGCCCTAAAGAAGAAGTTCAACGAAAAGATAAAAGTTGTATTCAACCTGGTAATGTTTATGGTTGTGATTATAAACATCGGCGTGCTGCTCTTGATCTCAACAACAGAAATCCATTATGGACTTTATTCCCCCTATGCTGGGTCTACTGACGCTGCGACTTCCCTAGAGATGAGCGGCCTGATTGGGGCCCTTCTTGCCTTCGTAAATATGAACTGCTAGGTTGAAAATCTCAGATCATTGATGTTTTGGCCGAATAAATTTTGGCGCAATGAAGAGAAAATGTGATCCGTTGTCGAGCTGCAAAACATGATGCGTGGTGGTCGTAATCTCATAGCATGAAGTGAATAGATTTGTCTTACATATGTGGATCTGACTTTAGTCAGCCTTATTACAGCGATTCTTCCTTTCTAGTGGCCTTTTATGCCATCTTATCGTATGAAGCACATGAAGGGTGAATACAACACAGGTTAATAACTAGACGGTTTCTGTCTCTCATTGTTCATTGGTGGTCCTAATAATTTGTCATCAGTCTTTGTCACCAACAATTTGCGACCGTGTCGAATCTCACTTTAGCCACTACAGCGTCAAAGGTTCACTGCCCAGGAAAGGGCAAGTCATCGAGCAACTTCGCCTTTTACGACCCCTTATCAGTCTCAGAAAGTTGACCACAGTTTCTGTTATACAGTGCTATTCATAATTATAAGGTCACCCTCAAATTTTGCACTTTCAGAGAAAAGCAATCATTAAAGATTTTTTCTAGCATCATGAACGGATTCCCCACCACGAATAGCCAAGATATCTGTTTTTAAGCCGCAGCTGCATTTTTCTGAACTTTTTTGGAACAGTTTATCGGTTTTTGTACAGTTTCATAAATATAAGGTCACCCTGAAAAAGTGAACAATTATTCATGGAAGAGAGGAAATTTCGTGTATAAAGATATTTATAAAGGTAAGCATGTGTAGCAAATGCGTTTCCAAACCTGGCTGTCGACATGGCTCGTGGTCATCTGCTTTCCTCTGATGAGAAGGCTCATCATGAGGGTGGGCTCAGTACTCGAGCCATCTCCAGGCAGGTAGGGAGATCCCTTTGGCCTATTCAAAGATTTCTGGAGAGCCCTGATGTCCCTAGATATAACACCGACTGTGGACGCCCATGAAAGATTACTGCCCGTGGCGAGCCGAAGATTCTGAGGCCTGTTTCCAACAGTACGTCCTCCTTGTACCAGATCCCATCGGAAATAAACCTTTCTGTGTCGAAAACTACAATCTGGAGAGCAGTGAGAAGATGCGAGAACATCACCAGGCAAGCAATGGAGAAGGTGCCACGAATCACCGATCGTCACAGAGAGGCTCGACTCGGGTTTGCAAAGATGAACCTAGGGAGAGATTGGGCAAAGGTAGATCTGCATCAAAATCTCACCACAGAGCTGAATAATTCCTATTCAGATCGTCTTTTCGGATGAAAACAAATACAGTCTAGACGGTCCTGACGGAAACAAGCGATACTGGCGCGACTTGTGGAAGGAACCAGTCTACTTCAGCCGTCGCAATTTCGGTGGAGGAAGTCTATGGTGCGGGGTGCATTCTGCAATGATGTTGGATCTACCTGTCGTGAGCTGCAGTATGAATTTCAAGGATTACCAGAACGCCTTGGAGCATCATCTAGTAACCTTTCTATGCCATCGCCGTCACCTCGACTATGTTTTTCAACAAGACAACGCCTCCATCCATGTGAGCCGTGCAACGGATGAGTGGCTGCAATGCCAATAAATAAGCGTCATGCCATGACCAGCCTGCAGTTCCGATCTCAATCCGATGGAACATATCTGGGGCATGATAGCCAGACAGGTTTATGCGAATAACCACCAGTTCCAGGGTACAGAAGAGCTGAAGCGGGCAGTTATCAAAGCATCGAGAGCAATCGATGAGGAACATCTTCGAAACCTAGTTTCT
The DNA here is from genome assembly GCA_900617895.1 of Haemonchus placei. Classification (NCBI taxonomy): domain Eukaryota; kingdom Metazoa; phylum Nematoda; class Chromadorea; order Rhabditida; family Trichostrongylidae; genus Haemonchus; species Haemonchus placei. Next base: position 57,196 of record UZAF01016744.1, read on the forward strand.
AGTATGCCACGCAGGCTCTTTGATATTGCTCTTATACTTATATAAGGATATTATAGGAGCTATAGATTATTAAGTGTTGTACATATGCCATCGACTTTAATAAATTATTTACTTTCTCAGGGTGATCTTATAATTATGAAACGGTGCAGAAGCCGACACTATCTTCAAAAAATTCATGAAAAAAATTGTGGTGAAGGATATTGCGACAAAAATTTGAATACGGAGGTACATTGTGATGAGGAATCTTCCAGTGTTTGCCGAAAAATTCCATTCCGGCTGCTTTCTCCAGAATCGCAAAAATGGAGGGTGTCCTTATAATTATAAAACGCACTGTATCAACCAGCTTCTACACATTACCCAACAAAGTGCCAATATTCCAACGCCACCACAAATTTCGAACATCGGCCCTTATCAGTTCCTATCACTTATTATCAGCTCCTATCACCAACCATCTATGATCTCTATAAACTTCACATCACCCATAAAGGTGCCATAGGTTCACTGTTGACATGAAAGGCTTAAGTGACCTATGACTTCCACTACCACGTTTTGTCAGTTATTACCAGTTCCTATCACTCATCTAATCATAAAATCCAATAAACGATGTGATCCAGTCGCAGCACCTGTCAAAGTGTCATCGCTGTTGACACGGAGGGCATGACAGGCCCACCGGCTTCACCAGTAGTCGATGTCCCACTGTTACCACAAAAATAATAATAGGCCCAGCTCAAACATAATTCAAAGACGGATCTCAGTTTTGTGAATGTGGGATACAGTAACCGGAAGATAAAACTAAGCGCCTCCAAGCGCCCGTCATATATACGACGCAACAAAAGGTTCTTTGAGCAAGGCTCAGAAATGGGTGGTCGGACACGGCATGGGGATACTGTATCACACATCCATGTGACTTTGCATCTATTTTGTTTACTAGATTAGATCACGCTCAGTGGGCTTAAGATCAGCATGCATATGAGAAGGCAAGGATCATCTTGCAGCTAAGGTCTCTCAAAGCATAATGGAAAAGAACAGCCGCCGTTGTTTTAGAAACCAGCAACTGCTAGAGATTTTTTTAGTTCACGGGCCCGTCATACCATGTCGTTGGGCTTATTCCGCCAAAACTGAGCGTGCCCCGAAACTAAGACAGCTTCCACGGGAGAACCACACGATTTGTGCGACTTGTTTCGGCAAGCAGTTTCGAATGGTGTGCTTTAAGCTGATTCAAGAATCAGGCTTCTTATTGGCTGTCACAAAAGCTAAGGAATTGAAAATTAGGTAGGTTGGGCACGTCGCAATTTTGTAATGCCTGGATCATTCTGATACCGGATCCCTCATATCGTCAAATGAGGTCGATGCTAATACTCAGACTTCTTCATAAAATCCTCATCTTGAGGAAAATTGTTTATTCCAAGTCATAACTTCCATCGGACTAGATCGGTTCGTGATTACTAGTAAAAGCTCCTATCAACTTGAGTCCTTTATCAGTTTTGATCGTTTGTTAACTATTTTTGCTATCTATGTTCCACGCCGTCACCTACAATCTTTTCAGATTTTGCACTAATGGAAGTTGTGTATTAGGAATATAGTCAACATTAAACAAGTGAGGTGTATATTGAGGAATCATTTTTTCATCCTGTTAAGAAGTTAAATATAACTCACAGTATCGCTGCCAATAAAGGAAAATTTTCCATAGTTTTCTATATCGTTTTTTTCTTTTTTCATGCGCTAGTTTTACCTATTTCATTATAATATCCATCGTTTGCTTTTGAGAAGCACCTCGAACGATACTGAAAATTACTGACTTTTTACTGATAGCATGAGACACATATTAAATTAAAGGTTCAAGTTCTGATAAAATGGATCAGAAAACAAAAATCTACACTTGACACTCTCGCTAGCTTTCAACTGCCAACATGCTGAAAACATACTCAGCCGAAGATAGGCTAGAAAGGCTTGAAAGGGGTTCTCAACACTTCCATCAACTTTCAGGGACCATAATTTAAGCTCGTACGCGTCAAATGAAATCTTTGGATCACGCTGGTTTTCCTTATGCATGGCTGTGCACGTGTGCTCTCATCTGGAGATTCATAGTTCGCTTTTTTTGTATGGTTTTATTTATCTTGTTTTGAACTTGGAGCGCTCAAGTTTGAGACGAGTACAGGAGACGGCGAGGGAGCATTGACGGCTAATGGAAGGCACCCGCTGTCCAGTGCTAAGCAGTCAAAAGGTTTACATCCTTTACGCTTTTATCATCAACAGTGTGTTATTAGTGACTTAGTTCGTGGNGTGAACTGTTTACGATATGTAGGATCATGTGCATGAACGGCATGCCGCATTCCCCATCAGATCGCGTGCAGTCGCACGTAGTGAAGGGCGAATTTAATTTCCTAGAGAGTACCGTAACTTACGAGTATCCTTTCTGCGAGTAGTGAACATTGGAATGCAAGGTTTGCCAGTCCTGTATCGTAGACTTTGATCGAGGGTAACGGAAGAAATTACAACTCGTAGGAGGAAATAATAGACTTGTGAAGAAAAGACCGAGAACAATCCTCGTCATTGAGAGTACTTTAATCTATGATGAGAGGACTGACGGGATGCGAGAGGTGAGAAATTGCAGAAGGTGGTAATAAGAGTTAAAGGCACAGTTTACGATACTTTTAAGGCATCCTTTTTAGGTAGAAAAGAAAATAAAAGAAAAGAAAAGTGTTGATGTAGAGGAGTTATAGGTGCCGAAAAAAGTAAGAAAATCGGCCTACATCAAGCTTTTTAAAAGTAGTAGAATTGGAGGTCGTACGAGATCATCGCGACAGGAATGGCAGGGGTTTTGGACGAGATTTAACTTACTCCCATCGTGCAAAGAGCTGACTACATCAAGCCGTAACTGTCCAGAATTACCTTTCACTGTCGCATGGGTCATGGCCAGTTGTTTGAACTTCCTACATTGGCTCCCTAGTAAATGGTGCAGCCTCTGCAAAGCTGCTAAATTTCGTCCACTAGGGGTCTGGCATTCACACGATACAATCCCTGGTTCCTTATTGTGCCATATCCAGGTTGTATTTTGCTCTCATAACGACAGGTATGGTATAAAGGGAGCCTCGAATTCATTCGATAGGGGACTTAGAAACCATGGAAGTGAAGAAGCACTGAGCTCAATACTATATTTGAGCTTGTGTAAACACCACTACAAAGATTGTCAGTTCAAGCCGAAGCGAGAAGCGTCTAAAATTCGGGATGGGCTTGGGTCGCAGCTTCATTCTTTCTACTCATTTGATGACAGCACGACAATAGAAAACATACCCTTCCAAGAACAACTGAAGATTTCTTGAACCACTTTTCCTCCTTCTGACATGTACATTGTACATATATACCAGTTGGACACCTCCCTCCTTCTTTGGCAAAGCTCTAATGATCGGATTACTCTCCACTCCTTCTTTGAAACAAGTAATACTTTTCTGCCCAGTTCGGATAAATTTTGACGGATAACTTTTGTCAAAAGAGATAAAACGGAACAAAACAAATGAAAAACAGCATCTATCACTGAGTCACAAATCTTGCTGGGTAGCTGTCGTAACTCAACAGCACGAAATAAAACAAACTTACACCTGCTCATAATGAGTACCCCCAACCCATCACTGCACTCACCACTCACTTTTTGTCACCCTACTACACCATTCTATCTTATCGAATGAAACATGCTCAAGAGTCAATGCTACATCGCAAATACTGGATGCGTTAGTATTTTGATTGGTAGGTGGCTCTTGCTCTCTTAGGTCCCATATCAGCTCTTATCAGTTGTTATCAGTTTCCGCCACCGAGTACCTTCGTCCCACCACACCCTATATCATTATTAAGAGGTCGTAGTTGCACTCGTTATACGAAAGGTTTTACAGACCTAGTGCCTTTCGCCTTCTTTCGCTCCTTATCAGTCTATCATTGAATATCAGTCCTTGTCACCAATTTCCATACAGGTTTGTTATGATGAAACCGCTTTATTAGGTCTATGTTTCGAGCAACTCGTCTTCTTCGAGGACCTGAAAGTAGTTCAAAGCTCCTGATCTCTAACCTACCCGACCAAGCGCTCAAACGCGCTAGGTCAGTTGCAACAACTCTCAGAAACTTGAACACCAAAAAGATACAAATGAAGAAAACCAACCTATTGCGGTTTCACCAGCGTTGCCGTCCCACTCGATCTCGTGAACAATAACTAATGAACTCGTGACTAATGAGACAACATCGACGGTAGTGGGATAAGAATTACGCGGTGATCTCAAGAGGAACGAATGGCAGAAGTTCACTCGTTATGGCAATGGCTGCTTTCATAGTCTGCCGGCGTGCCGGCGTGCACGAGGCAGTGCCAGGGGGTAGGAGGGCGGCAGACGGTCAGTCGAGGGGTAGAAAACAAAGAAGAACAAGATCAAAAATCAAACAACCAGGGGCTCGTACAAATGGTTTTGATCTTGTCTCTCCTTGCTTACAGCCTTTCGAGGGGCTGGCCGACCGTCCGCCGCCCTCTTCCCCCCTAGCATTGCCTCGTGCACGCCGGCCGGCCCGCCGGCGGTCTATGAAAGCAGCCAATGCACTAATTTTGGCTGTTCAGCTCAGAATTCCTTTCGCGGACTTGCATCGTTTCCAATTGCCTTCCAAGCGACGTGAGTAGGCTTCCACGCCTTTTACCTGCTAGATGTTCTTTGACATGTTCATGTTCAGCACCCTTCCCATCTCACCAATATATATCTCGTCACAGGCTGAACAATGAAGTCAGTACACTATTCTCCGCTGTGTGCAATCTTCTCCTCTTCCAAACGGACAAATAACGCAGTTACTCGTCGTGCAAGTGCGGTCATGAAGTCGATTGTGGATTAGACGACGCTTGATATTGTCCGCTGATAGGTTTATCAAGACAACATCATCAGCCAAATTCGCTCGTGCAATGAATTGTTGGATTGCTGCGCTCACTTTGTCTGACATAAAGGGAAACCGGATATGCGCCATGTTCTCACGATTTTTAGCCGAGTAGCCTTGCGAGCCTGATCTTCTACACTGTTTCCCGTAGCCATTCGCGCTTGCAATCTCAGCTGCTAGTTTACGTGACACTGCATCCTATATCAAGCCAGAACTGTACAGAACTGCATTTTGCTGTCGCTATGGGTCATGACAAAATGTTTGAACTCCTACATGGGTTCCCTTGTGATCGGTGCAGCCTCTACAGTGCCGGTGAAACTCATTCGAGAATACACAAGGCGCAATCTTCGAGCCTTTATAACTCCCTAACTAGGCCGTTTTCCGACTGAATAGCGCCAGATATGGTATACGAGGGGACCTCGAATTCATACTGCGGGAAAGTCTCAGAAACAATTTTTATCGTGAACTGGAGGTGGAACAATGCTAATAGAACGAAAAGACGAAAGAAGACGAATCAGTAGTTTTCGGAATAGCCATGACAGTTGTCTCCTTTCAAAACGAAGGAACTTCGGAGCAAAGCAGTGAGGCAGTGAGGGTCAGCGATCTGTAAAGGGAATAAGCATATTTCTTGTAGGCATCTAAGGAGTCTTCCACCAGTGATCGTCAAAACCCAGGCTTGGCTCCTCAAGCGGTACATGTCTTAATGCAAAGTGCTCAAGTGGAAAACTAGGAAGTCTGTGTTGCTGTACAAAAAGGGAGATCCCGACGATATTGGCAACTATCGCCCAGTCTGCCGACTGTCTATAATCTACAAGCTTTTCACTCTTATCATCCTGAACAGGATTGGCAGAATATTAGATGAAGTACAGCCATACGAGCAAGCAGGGTATCGGAGAGGGTTCAGTGCAATTGATCATATCCACACTCTTAAAAGACTCACTGAAGTATCACGAAAGTACAGAATGCCGTTATGTCTTACGTTCATCGATTTGAAGAAAGTCTTTGACCTCTCTCTTCACGTTTATGATGACTTCTCTGAAGAGTGGCGAGTTCCTGGTTGTGAAGCTGTTGTAGAGCTCAAGAAGCATCCTTTCATATTGACTAGGAACACCCTAATTGCCCAAAGCTTCAATTACAGCTTCTGTCTCAACGGTATCAAAGGCTTCCTTCAAATCGATGAACGTAAGACATAACGGCATTTTGCACTTTCGTGATACTTCAAAGAGTCTTGTAAGAGTGTGGATATGATCGATTGCACTGCGCCCTCTCCGAAACTCTGCCTGCTCGCATGGCTGTCCTTCATCTTATATTCTGCCAATCCTGTTCAGGATGACGCGCGTGAAGTGCCGTAATTCTGGCGATAGTTGCCAATATCGTCGGGATCCCCCTTCTTGTACGGCAGTACAGACTTGCTAGTTTTCCACGACTTGGGCACTTTGCATCAAGACATGTACCGCGTGAGGAGCCAAGCCTGAGTTTTGGCGATCACTGGTGGAAGACTCTTTGGCGTTCTGTTCGGAAACGGACGTCGTCGTACAATTCTTCATCGACGTGATGGCATGTCGAATTTCGGAAGGGAGAACCGAAGGAGCGATATAATCGTATCGCCTAAGATGGTGGGTGGGTAGGTAGACGTGGCTGTCGAAGAGATCCGAGTAGAAGTCGTAAATGACCTTCTCCTTCCTCTTCGAGATGCATTATCTGTTCCGGGCAGGGCAAACAAGAGAAGTCATCTTGGTCTCCTGATGAAGCTCCATCGGGCTTTGCGAATGATCCTTCCGGCCTGGTGGTTTCGCCCATAACTGCTGATCTTCTCTCTTTCGAATACTCCTTTATCGCTTCTCTGCATTGCTCCGCAAGTTTGGACGTTTTTCGATGATTGCTTACAGCTCGCACAACTCCACGCCGCCTTTGGGCTACTTGTAGACTCTCTGCTTCCCTAGCAGTATCGTGAAGATATTCGACGAGCCGGTTGTTTTCTTCATCGATGTTATAACGATAACGGAATCTTCCCATTCTCTCGCAAGGAAAGCAAAGTGATCCCAGTTGATGGAGGATTTTCCTAAACTTCATAACTCTCTCTCCTTTGAATCAGGATCAGTCAAATTCTAAATGAACTGTTTCTTCGCTCTTTATCATGAGGTAGTTGCCCTTTGCAGTCGTGGAGCGTTACTTCGACGAGAGAATGTCAGCTGCATTAGAAGGAACTTCAAATCAAATTAATTTTAGCCCAGGACCACTTTTGTTTTCTTCTTGTTGCTAAAAAATACAAGTGCCTTAACTCTCATACAGTCAATTACTATTATTTCGCTGCTGTACCGAACACGAAAGTCTAACGAGATAGGGGAGTTATGGGCAAGCTTTCGGTGCTAGGGACTCCGTTTGCCCTATTCAGTCCTTCAAAATGTAATAAAAAGACTAGTGAAAGCGAGAAGTCGCCATTGTGAAGGATGAACAGTGCGATACCTGAAACGCTCAAGTATGCATTCGAGAACCCGTCCAAAAACGAAGTTTGCCCATAACTCGTCGAACTAGTCACATAAGAATTGCTTCACGACTCGGAGCCGATGTTGGCTGACCGATTCATCAAGTTGTACATGTGAGTGCTCATAAGGTATGTATGGCTCGGAAGCAGTTGAGAGGCTAGGTCAAGCAGCGTCTCTAGGGTGTGAGGGCACAGAAAGAGCACAGAAAGAATAAGCAGGAGTTCGAGTATCGTCTGATGCTTTATCCGGTAACTTGACTATCTCGTAAACGCATACGCATGCCTGTTCAATTTCAAACTCAATCAGTCCGTCATATTCAAAAGCCGAATAAATTCATAACAGCAGCTCTAGTGCATCCTCAGTTTTTTTGCAAATTTTTTATTCGTGATTTCGAAATAGATTAGACGAGTAGATCTACGTTCACACACATCGTACTTGAGATCAAACGAGATCATTTCATCAACAATTGAGCTGAAGAGCTTACTTCAGTATAGGAATGGTAACATGCCGATTTGCGACTATACCATAGTCATACTTCTCTGTTTTGTAGGATGATCATTTACACTCTCATGTAGTCAACCTATGAGATTCCTATCATCCTTGGGATAAAGCTTGTTCGGTGGAGTTCTTTATAAATAGTGATAGTCCCAAAGATTAGGAGGTCAGTCTCAATGTGAGGCACATCAATGAACAAAGGTGGCGTGAAGGAAGTGGAACGTTGGAAGCAGCTCCTTGCCAATTTTGAAGTTGAACGGGATAGTCATTCGATGATGACCGAAGACAGCGAAGTCTGGCTGAAGACGCACGAATGGATTCAGACGTAATGGTAGATCGCCATTTAGATGAGCTGTGAGTAGATCCTGAAGTGTCTTAGTGACTGATATACTTAGAGGCAAACTGAACCCAAAAATAAAAAAATGTTTTTACCACTGTGAATACCGCTGGGGAAAGTTAAAATGCTAGGGAAATGGAATTCTCTTCGTGATTCGAAAACGTCCTATTGAGTTGGAACGTCCATCGTGAATTATATTTACACTAAGAAACGCACTACGACCCAATTCTATACATCGATACATTGGAGAGCATCTTCCACCTCTCCCTATCAGCCTGTCAAGTTGGAAACTGTCGGTAATTGTTATACATATGCCCAAGCCGGTCCATTCGAGGTTGCCACGTGATCTACGAAGATCTAATCATCGTATAGAGTGCGGCGTCCTAGCCAGTAGCCACCTGTTGCCTAACAACAGTTTCTTTGGCTGCTTTCATAGTCCGCAGGCGCGCGCGCAGGCAGGCGCGCAGGCGCGGGTAGGGTGTTAGGGGAGAGGAGGGAGGCATACAGTCGGCCAGCCCCTTCGAAGGGCTGTGAACCACCTTTCGAAGAGTAAGTGCAAATGGGTTTTGGCCCCTTCGTAGTCTAGTGGGGAGATTCCTCCCAATTTCTCTCCTTTTCTTTATTTCGGAATAAATTAACTGCTTAAAGTAGACCGCAGCAAGATTCTTCACAAGTACTGGCTATCCGTCAAACAACAAGACGTTCCGTTGTGGAACGTAGACAAATAAAAGTCGAAGTCGAAAATTCTTTCACGGCAGGAGCAATTGTGGAAATTTCATGAGTGGCCTGAGTTGTCGTTGTTCCACTTGGACCTGGTTTCATATTTCTTTCAGAAATGATTCGCAGTCATCTTTTTCTTTCCTTCTATTTGGTAATCTAGTTCTTTCGAAGAGATTAATCGATACGACGAACCCATTTAATTACGGAGCAG
>UZAF01016745.1:3669-27154 GCA_900617895.1 Haemonchus placei
CCCCCCCCCCCCCCCCCCTCCCCCAGCATTCCACGTCGGCGTCGACCTCAAGAGACCATAAAAATTTGCTAAAAACCTTTCACTTCTTCCTACTTTCAGGGGACAGGTCTATAGGAAAGGGGATTAAACAGTTCGCAACCGAAGGGCTGCGCCAAAGCACTCGGGGTGATTGGGGGAGGGAAGGTGGGGGGAGGGTGGGTGTCGGTCAGCCATAACTCCCCGCACGGTGCCACCTTCGCTGTTTCACTTACCATTATCGTGAAAGAGGGGGTTTTGGTGCTGGTAATTCTAAAATAACTTAAATTTTACACTACATTGTACACTACTCAAGTTGCTATGAATCACATCACGTAGCAATATGCCTGGCATGAACAGGGTCGTCGAAAAATTTATAAGACATTAACGGCGACGGCGACTACGTCAGGTTCTGTAGGCGTTCACAATTAAAAAGTAAAAAACGAGGTAATATACTTATCATTTCCGAGAAAAGGGCAAAACTGGCGGTAAGATAGCCGAAAGTTCAATATAATCAAGCGAATATTATTACTGATAATAAAATTTCTGCCCCCAAACCTCCTAACCATTCAATTCAGTCCAATCAGTTTTATTCGATACGATGATTCAAAGAGCAACATTCAGATCCATGGCACCCTGGGTAAAGAGGCCAAAAGCCTTCAAAAAAATTCTAAATTATTTTTATGTTGTTTCTGCATAGTATATTCGGAAATTTTGATTGTTCAATGTCACAGATGCCGCTCATCAAGCGTTGACTTCCTCATTCGTTGTGAATTCGCATTCTCTCGGGCTGAATTCCCTGCGGACAATATCGTGTTCGCAAATGCTCGTCGGAAGAACTTCTGATATCCTTGGAGCTTGACTGTTATTCGATATTTAATAAATTATGATATGTGGCTCATGATAAAATGTGATATGTGTGAGTACTCCTTCAGCAAATGCTCATTCATGACCTCAACCTTTCACGAAGAGAGCTGCCACCAATAGCGATTCCCTGCTGGTAAGCCATGATCATCCTCCCCCAGGTTGTTGACTGTACTTACCAAGCCATATGTACACCTCGTGGTACTGTAGAAGTCACTCCGGCTCCGAGTTCTACTGAATGACAGCACAAGAACAGTGACTCGACAGCTCCAAATGTACTCTAGTGGGCGATCCAGCTTATGACAAAAGTAGTAAACGCGGGTGGGTCATAAGAAGGAACTGAACGAAACAGGAAAGTCAGACTGCTAGTAGGAACTGTCGAGGGAAATGTTTCGAGTTAGATAACGTCCTTTGAATCAGGGCCTGAGACTCCCCTACTCCTCTCTCTTTATTACCTCCCTTTGTTTTCCATTACCTTTACCTGCACCTTGCAGCAAATTACCTCTCTTTCAGATGAATTTCCAGGGATTAAGGTATCAATACGGAAACAAAAGAACTACTAGTTAATTAGGCTCCCTATCGTTGAAGCTTAATCATTCTTCAATTCAACTAATGAAACTGACTTTTTTAACATCTACTATTTCAATGGCTACAAATCATCACACAATACGTTTCACCTTCAGAAGTCAGGGTAGGAGAGAAGAAGACAAAGAACACCTGCCCCCGCAGTCACCCTTTCAACAATGCGGTCCTTCTTGCTTCGACGTACTCTTCGGAGACTTGGACTCTACGTAATCAAAATAGACATACTGCCAGCGTCACTGAGCCCGATGTGGAAAGGTTGCTGGGAATTTGTCTACCACACAAGTGCAGAGGAGAATCCAAAATTCCGAGATTCGCTAGGATCAGAAAGGCCCCTGCTTAGGCCATGGATGGAGGCACTGGGTGAGCCAGACACTTCTTCCGACATTGTGATGACCGTTGGACCATGATTACCGATTGAATTCGCACGAAAGAAGACCAATAGGATTGCCAACGCTGTTCGCAAATGGTCTGACTCTCTTACGAAAGCACTAAACAGAAAGAGTGCCATATCTCGCGCTCCCCGGGCCAGGGCGATTCGTTGGACCACTCTGGCTCGCGAGAGGGATGAATGGAAACGTTACTAGCTCTCTCAACAAGTCGATAATCTACGGAGCGGAAAGTGATACAGGTGCTGTGATTTTTTCTGTAACAATTTATTAAACAACAGCTCAACAACTATAGAATCAACATAACGTCGAGTATTCATATGATAGACGAAACCGGAGAAGTATCCACGAAATTCTATTCTTGACAAACAATTTTTGTTTAAATACCCCATAAATATGAAGCCATTCGAAAGTATGTTTTCGAATGGTCCTGACGGAAAACAGTAGGGACAGTTCGACATCGGAATAGAAACAATTATAGTGTTTGGGAATACTTAAGCAAGACTATCAATATGCTGGTTGATATTGTGAATATTGGCATGTGACTGCTTCAGGTTGTTCACTAGAGTCTGGAGTCGTTTCTATAACAACTGATTACATTAGTCTAAGGACGACAGGAAAATAAAATAAATCACTCTGAACTAATGTGTTCTGGCGAACCTGTAACGTTTGCCATTGTTCACGTCCAAATTGTCGATGTTGAAAAGAGCTTACCACTAATGTTCTAGTCATTTCGTTCAACTTGCCCTAGAAATTGAAACCATTTTTCCGCACTAGGAAAACTCACGAACGTTTAACAGTCATAGTTTACTTACAGATATGGCATTTACTTGAATAGCATCAATTATAAACTCTTCCAAATGATCATCTGGTGGCAAATCTAGCTCCTCCGCAAGTTTATCGAGATGGATCACCTGAAGCACTCGAAATAACTAGAAACCTAGAAACGAAGCCTATAGCAGAAGATCTGTACACATACGTTGTTGTTTTCGGCAATGCTCATCAGAGTTAGAAGGCGGATCTTCTTAAGCAATACAGCCTCCTCAACCTGTAAGAAACTTTGACACTAGTTGCGGCCATTGGTACATCCTACTGCTTGATTCTTAGTTCTGAAGAAGCTGACCTTGAGTTTATCGCCAACAAATTCTGGATGAGCTTTCACAAAGGCGCGGTAGTCCTTCAGTGTCCCAGAGATGAACAATTCAAGAGCCGAATACATCAAGGGATCGGACTGAAATAATAGTGGTAAAGAGGTTCACACATTATTGAACGTATATTACACGTAAACTCCCTTGCCGACTGGCTGAAATTACCTTCTGCAAAGCCTTGACAGCACAGAGACGTTGAAGATGATCAAACGAAAACGATTTCGGATCAACAACAGCAGTTCGTACGCATTCGATAGCGTCTTCTCGAGCTTGGGCTGCATCTTTCTCAGTATAAGTACCCAATAGCATAATCATCACCTTAAAACAGTCATTTAAAAAATAGCACATAGTGCAGAAGGAAGTATTACCTTAGCTGCTTGGTCTGCTTTTTGATCTTCTAGCAGTCCAATATGGACAAGACGAAGGATGTCACGCTGTCCATCTACGGCTGTTCCCCATTGTTTGAACTGTTTTTGCAAATTCTCTGTCGAACAGTCTAGCTCGCCTATCATGCGAGCTTCAGAGCACATGGCGACAAGTGATCGGAACAGTACCTCCTACAACCGAGCACACTATACAACATTAAGAAGAGACGTTTAATTCTCTATTAATGAATCTATAAAAGTATAGGTTAGACATATGGTCGAGGCTCACAATGATGATAACAAAGGAGTGAGCGCATGCCCACACGATACCATGACTGTGGCGATTACTAGGGTGAGATGAAGCAGACCTCTGTGTAGAGAGCAATTGATGGGGACTAAGTCATTGAGCAGAAAATTTATCGAAGACTCCAGCAAAGGCTTACAGTATATCTCCATCTGAGCTAATTTCTACCATAACTGCTTAGTTTTGAAAAATCAATGCCTTACCTGAATCTTCGGATGAGCAGCAAATGCTCGGTACAAGTTTGATAATACGTGGACTGCGTGGCCAGCCTGCAATAAGGGATATGACCTATTTGTGGTAAATAACATGAAACCAGGTAAGTGATTACATTGCTATTCCATCCGAGTCCTTTGAAATGTGCAGGAGTGATGGCATTACAGAAAGCTTTGACCACAGTCAACGCTTTTTCGGCTGGTACCAAAACCATCAGAGAGCAGATAGAGTTGAGGATATAATCAACCTAAAAAAAGAAAAAAGCACTGATACAATCAGTACATCGAAGAGATATATTCAAAGAGTGTACTAAAGATACAGTCTACCTCTACAGGATGAGGACAAGCACCCATAACCGTGATCTGTGAACAAATATCGATCAAATTCTCAGATACATCAGGCGACCCTAAATGCAGATCAATTTCAAAGGAAAACATATTTGAATAATTCAACACCACTCCCACCTTTCGGATCTAATTTGGCCTTGCCAACATTATTGAGGTATTCACGAAGCTGATGGAGCTGTTCTCTATCATCCACAAACGCAAACACAGGAAGAATCTTATGATCCGCCATTGTCCTCCTTCAAACATTTGCCTTGATTCAGGTCATGAATAGGACTTCAAAAGGAAAGCACAAACAACTACCACAGCATACACAATAACACTTCTCAAAGGTAAAACATTTCTACTGGATGAGTGATAAATGGTAAATCTTCTGGCTTTTTTAGTAAACGAACACGATGGAATCAAATTACTGGATTATCCAAAACTCTCAACAGAGGTGAAAGACCGGGGTAAAGAAAACTGACTGGTAAGTAAGCAAAAACAACACTAGTGAGTTTGAAACACCCTTCTATGAACCGTGATGTTGACATGAAATGGAATATTGATGATGAGCAGTATTCTTTGCTCGGGGAACCACGATTGCAAGGTTTACGAAGCGTTCACAAATGATTTGCATTGCATCAGCAAGCACTATTTTTGATTCTCAGCCTCAACCTCAACGCATCGCAACCACTGGTGAAAGTGGCGGTTGAACGAAAATAATCGGTCAAACTGAGAAGAATGAGTTTAGGTGAATAGGTAACTCAAGTAGTTATGTTCTCATCAAAATTTTCGCCGCCAATCTCATACGTAGGAACAGGAAAAGGGTGCTGCAAGGCTAGAATACATGCTCATGGTCCCTAATCGAACCACCTAATTCTAGAATGCAAAAGACACATCCACAACATGAAAGAAGCCGGACCTGTTTTCGACTTATGGAGATCTTCCCAATGGATGTCACACTTCCTGACTGAAGTTGCTTCAATTGATTTTTCGCTCTTCGCAAACTGTACTCAATTAGGATAAAATCGGACGGCTCGTAACGTTTCGCAGCTTCACGAAATTCACTCTGCACTTGCTGACGAACGGAAGGATCAAGTGGGCGGGCAGCACGCAGAAAGTCGCGATACGTTTTAAGTACGAGAAGCTGCAGTTTTGAGTGAGCTCGACGCGCACTCATGAACTCGGCGCAACGGCCTAAATTGAAATAGAAAAGTCACATCGAGTGAAACCGCTAGATCTCTACATAGATCAAAACGAAAATGGCCCTATCCTACTAAACTGATGGCTGCTGGATCATCAATAGGGCAAAGGGTTTTAAACAAGGGAAAGGTACAAGATTAGAACAAAACTTTGAGCCGTCAAACAAGCAGCAACCGATTTCAGGAAGGGGAACGCCCTCCATATTGCAAGGATGTGTTTCCAAAAGTTAGCAGCACGCAATTTCTCCCTTCATCTTGCGCCCTTATCTCGGTGCCATCATTATAGAAAGAGACTGCATAGCTAGCTGTAAAATGGATTCACGTCAACTCGTAGTAAAAATAGGTGGGACTAGAGAAACAACAGATACACCCAGTAAGAGCGATTCCCCACAAAAGGAAAGAAAGAAAAATAATGGGAAAGAAACTTGTAAAGAATGTCGACAATGAAGCAGATATGATCAAAACATTAAATTATGCACAAAGATATAACGACTGCATATAAACAAACACTCCAAAACACCGACAAACAAAAGGAACAGAAATATTGGAACGATTATACGTCGTATCGACATTTTTGAACGCTTCATCGTAAAAATTTATTTTCAGCAGTAATGAGGCAACATAACAAGACCCGTAAGCATCAAGGAGCAATGTGTGAAAAATACAAAAATAAAGTTTGATCAATAAACCGAAGGGTTAGGAACATCAATGGGTCCCTAATTTGCACGTAGTGAATGCATATCCATCATACAGACATAAGTGCATAACCTCCACAAGCAAAGATTTTAAAACCTAACAAAACAAGCTGAGCTAACTCTAAAACAACCTACTCCCCAAATAGTCGACATATGGTATATCACAGAAAAAAATTGACCTCAAACCCACTGCACTAATTGGAATTTTCGTTTACCCCAGCAAATCAAAGTGAGATCTGGTGCTTCCGGGAGTACTATTCGCTCAAAAACAAGAGGAGCAGTGTTGTCAACGGCCTGAATCAGGAGTACAAATACAACAGCTAAAACCGCATGTGTTTAGAAAATACCTTTTCACCGTTGATTTTGAAAGCTCCTTTCGTCATTAATATTGATCCCTTGATATTATCAGATCTCGTGCGGTCGGCAAGATCACCCAGCGTTTCAACTTCACTGCGAGCAACTTTAACCGTGTTACCAAATAATAACATGAGCTCAGCTCTGTTCAATGAACGAACATCTTCCATGGATCCTAAAGCAGAAAGTCGTATAAGTGAACCTTTCCACAATCCCAACGGTATAGAAGTAGATCTTGGAGAAGTCCTCACAAGGTTTGCAACTGTTAAACGGATCCTTCTACCTTACGATAAATTATTAAAGACGAAAAAAATAATCAAATACCATCTGAGATTCCATAATTCATATTAATTTACCCTGAAAGAGTGCCCTGGAACAACATTGAGCGGTGCGCAACCCCTCGTCTCCATGTACAATCTGGGTAAGCTCGGTTGCTAGAGCGTCTTGCACTACCCACTTTCCCAAATTTGCACGATGCTCATCAATTTTCACCAGAACATCGTCCCAAGGAGCCAAGCTGAAACGAAAATGTTGGCAGATTCACGGGCTGGAGGAGCAATTACCAAGTATTGCAGAATAGTTACAGCCAAAACATAGAGAAGTGGATTAAATCTATTAAACGACTATTGGCATAAAGAAAATTCAATCACCTATACTGTCTATACATTCGTTCCGCTTCTGTGTCATGCAATTGACGAAGAAACTGATAAAAGTGAAACGGCGATGTCAGCTCTGCACTAAGCCAGACATTACCACCTCCGACAGATTTCCCTAGTTTATTTCCAGCGCCATCCGTTACCAATGGTAAGCAAACACCTAGATTGATGTTCAATAGGAGTAAAACTTCTGAACCTCAGGCACAAAACAATGCGTGTCGGAGAACAACAATGCTTTTCGAAAACGCTCCTATCCATTACTTACCTGCAGCGAACTTCCCACCGCACGTCCTCTTTATGTAATGAGCACCAATATCCAGATGACCCAACTGGTCAGAACCACCAATCTTAAGCAGGATGATTACTGGATTCTCTTGATGCATGTTTAGGAAAGAGGTTTACCAGAAAAAGATTTTTGCATCCTTGCTACTCTTGCTAAACACTCAACGGATTTCACAATGTTCGCTAACGTATACCCATGTTTTTTACCCCTTTTCTGCGATACGTACCGTCAGCCTCTAGCCCTGATTAAGTGAGCTTATCGAATTAAAAATTCCAGAAGTAACTCAATGGAATAATCTGGATACCACCCAAAATATTATATGAGAGGGGTATGGCTCAGTCGAATCGGTATCTTCTCCCCAAAAACGGCGTCGCGTTCGCCGCACCCGATCGCGCACTTTGGAGGGAAAAATTTGAATTCCCAGCGCAAGGGTAGGGTAGCCGCCGCATGACCTTTGCTGTTACTGTGGGAATTCGGGGAAAAGTTCCGGCCCGTATGACTCTATTTATGCTCGAAATGAGTGAAAGAACTCCGTCTAACAAAAGTTTACAGTAGTTTAAGAAAAGAGATAGAACCTGAAACCTGCAGTCATATTTCTTCAACATCACTGCCCAGTCATACGCCTGCATTGTCTGGTAGCTGAATTCCGTGAACGAAATCCCGCTGTCCTCTAACCGAGCTTTTACAGCTCTCATTCGAAGCATTTCTCCGACCCGCAGTTGCTTACAACTTCTCAAATAGTCCACCATCGGCATCTAAACAATAATAACAAGATGTTACCACAACAGTGAATCTATTATGAGGAAGGACAATGAAAAAGTAAAACACACATTTCCAAACCACTCATTGTTGTCAACTACTGTTATTTCTTCCTTCAACACATTACTCGAGATATTTTTCAACTGATCTATAATCGACTTTGAATTTTCCATCAACTGCTCCTTTTCTTGCGTTTCGCGCTCTGAAATTTGATAGTTTTAGGTAAATGTTGGATTAATAGAAACAATGGTGGCAATATGGCTCACCAACCATCCGTCCTTCCGCTCGGATCACCAATTGCAGCGGTAGCACCTCCAACGATAGCAATAGGCCGAACACCAAATTGCGCACTTCTCAATAGGTTGACAACAATTAGAAGATTGCCAATATGAAGACTCCTAGCAGTCGGATCAAAGCCTGCGTAGACAACAGGAGGTAATGCTCTAAAATGAGAAAAGTACTGCAAATGTCACAGCAGTTTTTCTACTGCTAAACACAAGCTACCAAACCCTTATTGGCTTTGCGACTAGACGCAATTTCTTTCAATTAATAATAACAATACCCGAACTACCATTGTATTACCTGCTAAAGGGCCATTACCTCTTCCAGTTACAATCATTATTACTATTACTACTATTACATATCTATAATTATTATTCATAATTAATATTACTTATGAATTGTAACAGCAAAATAATTGCACCATTCTAACTGTTGAATGCCCATGATCAGCTACGGTTCACAACTACGTTACTGGCTATACAGCGTATATATGGGTTTTCGAAGAAAAGAAAGCACTGCACTCAGTGTGTTTGATCCCATTGAAATTACAGAATCTCCACAAGTTCTTTGCTTAATGGCGACTGCCTCCTAGTCAACTCCTATAAACCTACCAGGAGATAGGATAGATGTTAGGACGAGCTTTTAAGGGGATTCGGATACGTGTGAACTCTCGTCTTCTCTATCGCCAAATAAACAAACATGCGACGAGATTGATACCACTTTGTCATATACGACACGATCACTTACTTCAATTCAGCAATGAAATCCGATTCGAGATTTGAAGGATAGCACAACCGCACAAGCCCTCGAGTTTTGAGCTCCATGAAATAGTCCGCAATCGCTGACGATCGCAAACTGAAAACAATCATTCATTTATCCTTATGGAAAAACAAAGATGTCGAAAGATTTTTAGCTTAGCGGCGCAATGTTCGTTGAGCAGAAGGGAGTATGGCTGCTTTCATAGCCTACGATTTGGCAAGCGACCGGTCACGGACCTATCGAGCGGCGACCGAGCGACCAGTCGCGCGACAGGTCCGCGATCGGTCGCCAAATCGTAGACTATGAAAGCATTCGATTGGTTTTGGGGCCAGTCTCCATTGAAAGTCGAACTCGAACGCTTATCTCACGTCAGGCGCATGTCGTCGTTGGCCTTCTCAGTACATGTCCATGTCCGACACATACTCAAATGGCCACAGGATTATCAGGCAATGGAATTCTAGGCTAAAGGAAAGCGACCACAACGAATCTAAAGGGCATCGCCGAGGCCAGAGTAGCGGCAGGAGATGACGTAGATAGAAGGAAGCGTAGGAGACAGAAAAGGATAGCGAGACAACCACGATCAGTCCCATAACTTCTAAAATAATTATCTGATTAGACCCTGATCAAACCCTCACCTTGAAGAAGAAGTTGACAAATGCTTATCCAAATTATGAAATTGATAGAGATTACTTCGCAGAGCCTTCAGAAAACGACAAAGCCGCGACGACATCAGCATCCCTAAACACCACATACTAGATTTGTTCCAACTATTATGATAAAGTCCTGAGTATCCTTCTTATATATAAAGCAGTAACTTGGTTTGTCGGTTTGTCTGTATGTCGGTATGTCGGTATGTCGGTTTGTCGGTCTGTCCGTCCGGGTTAATTTGTGATTATGATAAAGGTAGTGATATGGAAAACTTATTCTCCTTATATAAAAANCAGTCACTTTGTGGGTAGGCTAATGGAGTAAAGTGAGCACTGCGGAGTGAAGTGAGTAATATGAAGTGAGGTGGATGATTCAAATTGTGATCTCTACTGTACTGTAATGGCAGTACTTCGACACTGGTGAAAAAATAAAGCTTGAGGGTCCTAATGAAAGCAAAAAAATGAGTGATGTACAGCCGATGACCCAAAGTCAAAAGACCGCATCGCAAGCGCAGCGCAGTAAAGAGAGTCTCATTTTCAACGTATTGAGGAGGAGAGTCCGGAAAGGATCATCGGTCCTTTAAACTACATTGGAGCGCACTGCTAACGATTTCGAAGATCCGGTATTAGATGAATTTCAGCGCTAATTTCCAAATTTGCTGTGTCACTTGAAAAATTCTAGCTAATTCCATAGAGGTATTTAGGATGGATCACGTTATTCTAATTATCTGTATTTAGTTCTGAATTTTCAAGTCCCATAGCTAAGTTTTGGTGGTTATCTTTAGTACAAAGGCTCTTTGGCTTAACTCTCTTTCAATTGTCTTCCCCCATGCTTCCCTTGAGCCCTGAATCAATTAAATCCGAAGAATTTGAAAGTTAACAGTGCTTTGATAGCTAATTATGTCTCTACTCTAATAATTTCTTATTGATCTTATAAGTTGGCTTCGTAATCGTGTTTCGCTTTGCTCAAGTTCTAAATTAATGGTTTCAATTCAGGTACTGGGGGAAAATGACTCAAGATGCTACAATTTCAGATGAGACTGAGCCTTCGAAGTCAGATGTAAGTCGTCTCACCATTATTATATGTAGCTTTTAAGATAGCATTCGGAAAAGTGTCTATCACGCGCAAAATTCTTAGAAAATTTTGCCCCTACAGTGTTCCGACCTTCGTTCCAGCAATTTAGAATTCTAGTTAATCGTATGACTACAGACTTTTGTCAAAGCCATGCGCAGCAAAGGAAAGCGTATTCGCGAGCTGTTGAGCTTTATAATAAATTTGTTTGACACAATATGGCGAATGCTTGCTCTAGGGTCTTATTGCAGAGCGATTTTTCCAGCCCCGTCTAATTTTATCAAGATTGTTCCGCCTCTAAACATGCTCAAAGGATATATGAGTGTCGGAGGAACCCTTCCCTGACACTTTCTTTTCCTCATAGAAATATTTCTTTATTTCTAAGTAGTGAGCATTCAGGTGGATGATGAAGTTGCTGAAGTATTAAATGACCTGATTGATCACGTTTCGTTATGGGGTGATCCTTCAACAATGGACGTGAGTTTTCTCCAATGATTTCTTTCGTATAACACTTCACTGATTCGTTGTTGACAAAAGTAGGATGTGTAAAGGCTAATTGTTCAGGTCGAATTCTTCTCACTAGACTATAGAAAAGCACCTTCGATGGCCTCGGCTTCATCAGCTAGTGGAAGCGAATTTGGCGATCTAAGTGATAGCGAACTGCCATTTGTAGAAAGCGATGAAGATTCAGAGAAGGAATTCGAAAAGTGTGTTCTCCAATTATTCGCTTCACTTTTCATCGAATATGGCTTATTTATTTTTTTTCTTCGGCGGAACACCTACAATCAATGACATTTCACACGGATAACGCATTCGTGATGATTTTGATTTCGTTCGAAGATTTTTAAATTGCATTGCAAGTGTGAAAGAAGGTACAAATAAGCGGCCACTCTTCAAGAAGTGTTCTTTTGTTAGTTCTAAAATAGAAACGTCATTGCCGCAGAGTAGCCGCCATATAAAACAGTGACGAAGCTAGCAGCTGAATATTTGGAGCATTATAACTAAACTAGTTACATTATGGTATACATAGGTGGCTGTGATGACACGTTTTTCTTTTTTTTTATGCGGTTAATGATAGAAACATTTTCAGATTGCAGCTCTTATCCTGCGAAATGCGTCAGAAAACGTTTCTACGCGAACACCCTGATGGTGTGCCTCAGCAGAAGAGGATCAAAGAAGAGATAAGAATAAACAAAAAGGATTTAGAGCACGAGTGGGTTCTTCGAAAACATCTTAGGGGTGTTGTCGTCTTAGGAATATTCAGTGATATGACTTTTCCATATACAGTTATTTCTCTGAGAAGCGCTTTATAGCTACGACAATCTACCCGCATTGGAAAATCTCACTATACATTGTGCAGAATCTATACCACTAGAACCAGTAGGACATGTAACAGCAGTCGTTGATTGCTTAGGTATGTTGCTAGCTGTTTGGTTGTCTCATCCATCATTTCGCATGGGCTACACCTTTGGATTTTGATAAGCTTCATGGCCGAAATCACTAGTCAATTAGCCAGGTAATTTTAGTTGTCATCAAGTCCGACAGTGGCGTTGCGTTGGATTTTGATTCCGTGTTGTTCGATAAGGTGAGCTGTTGGTACGTCTTAAATTCGACCAAGATTCAAGTCCATTTTTATTTTCCAGGATAGAAATTCGATAGGAGTAGTTTACGATCTGTTCGGTCCTGTAAGGAGTCCGTTCTACTCTGTCAGATTTAACACCAAAGAGGAGGTATATTTATTTTTTGAGAAGTTTTACATGCCATTATCCACGAAAATTTAAGGCTGCTGCAAAAATGTGTGTAGGAATGCAAGTATACTATGCCCCCACAGCAGAGCAGTATACTCGAACTGTAATAGATAATCCTGAAGCAGGGTAATCGTTCTTATCCAGTACTTTTAGGTTTTATGATTTTGAACCTTTCATAATGCCCGAGATGTATCTGAAGATGAATTCTTTATTCCAGTAAAATACTTTCTGATGATGTTTCGTCAGAGGACGAGCCTGTATTCAGTGACGATGAAAAGGAAAAAGAGTATCTGAAGCAAAAAGCGGCTGCAACAAATCGTCCAGGTTTGTCCTTCCTTGCGATCTGTAGGTTTATGTCTTCATATGCGTGTATACTTTTTTCTTCAAGAAAATCCGTCCCAGAGGCGAGCTCAAAAACGACGTGTTCAATTTTCTGAATCTACAGCTGAGCGAGGAAGAGGTCTGTTGTTATTTGAACCAAATATTTCGGTCCCTATTATATTTGAGTAATGGACTCCTAGGAAGCGATAGAGGACATCGTGGGCGAGGTTCTGGAGGCTCATGGAATTGGCATAGCGAAAAACGAGGCTGTTTAGGGTACGTCGTAACTCTAGATGTTGTGTAACTTTAAGAAATTTAGTTGAAGCCATTTGAAAAATTTTCGACCGTTCCTCGTTTAGCGGCAGAGGCCGAGGCCCTCTTCGAGGACTAGGGCGTGGGAAAAGCAGGATGACCAGCCAAACTTCGGAAGCAAACTCGGGTAACCCTTATGCAGAATACGGATGCTACGGCCCGTTAGAATTTGTTGACACTAGGCAACTTTGATGGTCAACATGATTGCATACTTGTCTTTCTGTTCCGGAGTTTGAACGGTATACCCACGTTACTCTTTAAAAAACCTTTCTATATGCAGTTCAACTTTCAAAATTACATTAATTAGGCTTGGTAAGAAAGTCATCAAGTATGGCAACAGTGCAAATGTATCGCCACAATTCAAAATTGTGATCAGAGTTGTTGTAAACAACATTCGAGTAGCTCCATGTGTTTACTTATAGTCCTTACTTGTTACTGTTTTGTATTTTAGAAATTCTTACTTTGAATATATACATAAGCTGTTGTTTTTGTTGTGTTGTGTACAGTTGTTTTGTGTTACTCATATATGGTGTTTCCTACTCAACAACAGGTGTTTTTTCGATGAACCAGTTTATAGTGCACGAATTTTTTTTGTTATAGTGAGAGTATATTCTCTTTGAAAACAGCTGTCGAAGCGAAACGATACGTTTTGTGTGCTAGCTTGGCTCCTGAAAAAAAAAGAAATGAAATTTTAGTGGTTTCAGTGAAAAGATTGTAAAAAGACTGTTATGCGTTAGTTCAGGGTGTTGGTGTAGGCGCCTTGAACTATCTCCTTGCAAAAGGCAGATAACTTTAAAAACAAATGCACGCGTGAATGACAAATGTCCTAAGAGTAGTCGCGTCGCGTCCGCTCATGTGAGTGTCACGTTTTCCATGCAATCGGTTTTTGGCAGAGTTTGTGAAACAATGAAGGTTTCTGGTGTTCCAAAAGTCTAAACGCTAACTCACGAGTAAGAGGTTTTTTGGACAAGGCAGATTCTGAAATCGACAGTGCAGTGTTTACTTCTTCACGATCCCTCTCCCATTCATAGCGATCAAGAAAAGACGTATGTACACGTTTCAAGCCAGCCATGCACTGAAGTGAAAGTACGGTAAATAAATGTACGGTAATCTTTGAAAGGTGTTTGACTAGGTTCACCGTCATATATGTATTTCGGAACAACCTCAGTATATTCCTGATATCAGTTGACTCTTAATTTTCGTGCAATTCTTCGTGGTGGCCAAGGGCATGGCGTATCCCAAAAACTGGGTAAACCCCATACATTCTACTCATTCCAATTGTTTTGTGGGTATTGCAGCAGAAATCACTCTCTAGTCAAATAACCCTCAAAAACTTTCTAGTTTTCAGCTGGTACATCAGATGTATACGCTCACTCGGATCAACCATACAAGGTCCATTACTATCGAATCCGCCAAATTCTTTTTCGAGGTCTTCTTTTACTACAAACCTCACTAAAAAGTCCATGATAATCTGGCCGATCTTCGTATTTCAACGTTTCTAAATATTCGCGGATTTTATAAAATTCTTCTGGGCAGCTCTGAAATAAGTACAGATGACGCTCTACTAAATTTCATGTTAATTTTGATGGCATTGTTTCCTCACTCTTATTAATTGTTGTGGTGTGGTTTTTTCTTTCATTTCAAGGATTTTTTTCTCGTCTGATATGCGATTCCATGGTAGCCCAATTTGAAGCTCAATAAGCATATGTAGCCATGCCCATAAGTCGTCAACACGACCCTGTCAAAGTTTTTTTTTTGAAAAATTTCTGCTACATAGTATGGAACAGTGTCACACCTGTTCTTTTCTGTAGTGTGTATTGAGGCTACAGTATCGTGGAGTTCCTCGGAAAAGCTGACTACCTTCTCGTGGCTTTCGTATAGCAAGTTTACCAGATCCATCTTTAGCGACAAAGGAACGTGCCATACCTGTAAGTTCTAGGGTTTGTTCGTCACTGTACCCGAAAGTGAGCAAAATTTCGTTACGGTCAGCATTACTGCAACCCAAATTTACGGGAGACGGACAGTAGGGACGGTCTTGTGTAGTCGGTCCGCCGCACGCGGCTGTCGCGGACCATTTGCCTCGCTATAACAAATCTTGCGTTCTTCATACAGCTCAATCGCTATACGATTATTACTATTGGCATGGTTCTACTAATGGTTCTTTTGTTCCTGAATTACTTACTTGCCACTGCTGCTCCATTCGCGCGCGATGTCACTCTGGCCGCGACGCGACACTTTCGTTCCTACTGCACCACACCCAAGATTTACACCTTTCATTCATATCCCTGAATAGGGCACTGGCACAGTGATGACCTCCCACGGGATCAGAGAGAGATCTGATATATTTTGAGTTGGTGTTTATGCTGTTAAGTTTTACTTTATTCCGCCGCAGTACGCGTTCCGAAGTCTCACAAGGTTGGCGATTCATGGTCAAAACTCTGATATCTGAAGTGACTGAAGTTTTGCCCATAAATCGCCAAACTTGTGAGATTTTATATAGTTGTTTGCTAATTTTCCCTTGGAAGAAACCCAATTTAACTATGGAAAGTGAGTGGATGAAAGGTGAGCTCGCAGTGGCGACTGCGATTCCGCCCATCTTTGGAAGCTGCAGCTTCTACGGCAAACTGCAGATCTTTGATTAGAGGCAATTCGAAGGAAATAACTTCCAGTTTTCGTGGACGACGAGGGAAATTTTGTTGTTCCAGAAAAAGTAATGTCCTAACCGAAATCCACCAGATAAATCATTCTCGTATCCCGTCCATATTTCCCTATCATGCAGTTCCCTGGCTTGACATCACGATGAACATATCCGATTTCGTGTACCTGAAATGAATCAAAATTCATTTCAGTGACGAGGTGGGAGTATGGTTGTCTTTAAAGACTTTTCCTCAGCCACATTTTCACCAGCTACAAAAGCTGATGAAAGATTGGTGGTCAGAGGACACCATCCAGGTACAGAAATCCCTGGAAATATTTCGGTGAATTGTAAGTGATGGTCATCACCCACTTGAAAAACTGGTGTTGGAGAATTGGGATACTATTGCCGGCTGGCAAGGGGAAGATGAATTCCGGCTAGTTGGCGCCGCCACTACGACCGCGGTCCGGGGAGCAGCTTTGCTCGATATCCGCTTAGAATGCCGAGGGATTCTTTCTTTTCAGGGTAGGTTATAGACTGAGAACATGAAAGCGAGTTCTTAAACATTGGCTGATCTCCGCAGGCCGTTGGGGTTTGTCTGTGTACGTTTACTAAGCTCTCTTAAAAGGTCTTACCTGCTTGATAGCATAAAGTGTGCTTATGGCTAATCGTAACGTGGTGCCTTCTGAGAAGGGTTTGCCAGCTTCATGCTTTAAAGTCATCAGATCTTTTCCGCACAAACTCATTACCATGAAGCTAAAATGAAACTCATTGAGGAGAAAAGTGTCATCCAGTCAAAAGATTTTGAGTCATGGAATTTTACTGCTCGGTAGGTGTTCTTTGTTGTGTCGTCCTTTTTCGCCTAATCTTCTTTGCATACTTTCAACCCTTCTGCAGTAGCAGCTGTTTCTCATGTGCCCTACCAGCAGGCGAATCAACTTTTTCTTTACGCACTGACACGACACCGACATACCCACGGCTATGATGTTAGATTCTAGGGGACAGCAGCTAAGAGACAGTGTCGCGAATGCGACCTCTTTTTTGTTCATTTCTTGTTTACTTCTCGTTTCTAGTTCTGTTGTTTAGTTTTGATGGGGCCTATTCGATAATAGACGTGATCTACGCAATGATCTGACGGGCTCGAGGCAGCTATACCAGGGCAACTCTTAGTACAACGGATCGATATCGTCACAATTGTCTCAGGCAGCGGCTGGGTTCAGGCCCCGATCTCATCACTTATTTGGTCCAAGTAAATATTCAGGTTATCCTGTACCTTTATTATTTCAAGTGAATCCTTGGCTTATATTCTACTCCTAGAGAGTTCAAGTCCAGTTGCCTCAAGTCGGAATTCGTTCAGCGTCAAGTGATCAAGTACCCGCGTGGCTGGACATATCCAAAAGGCGGGCTTAATCTCTACGAATTTCGAGATACAGAGTTCTCAGAATGATGACCAGTTCTACGCTCTCCAACAATGTAATTCTTTGTAGGGTCCATGACCCTTTCGACCGTGTCTTGAAAAAGGATCAGAGAGTGTATGATAAATGGATAAAAGTCTTGGGGCGTTATTCGACCCCGTCTGAGGGATGCGCCCACGCATTCGACTTCCACTCAGTATCGTAGTGGAGTATTGAATGCGTATGTGGCCTACACAATGACATGCTTTGCCCAGCCGATGTGCAAGTCAGTGCCCAGATAAGTTTGATACCGAATAACCGACCCCGGAGGGATGAAAGGCTTGGTTGACCTAGCGGATATCGATCCTGGAGTCGAACCCGTGACCATGTGTGTGTGTGAAGGGCGCCACTTGCCACTGCACCACCTCCGCCCGAGTGCATGATACCTACATAATTGTCTTCACTCCAACTATGATGAAAACATGCTTATCAGAGCCTATCATTCCGATGTCTGAGTTATCGTTGATCGACTGTGCGCATTTGTTTCACTTACAACAACTCTTTCCAGCTTGTCATCGCTCTGGTCATCGAGGAGTACAGTTACTTAAGATATCGGGAACTGGCCAAACTGCTTCGGCTTGAACACAATTGCATTGAATTGGAAGATACTGTCTTGGGCGACGGGCAGTAGGAACGGTTTTGTGNTTATAACAGTTCTAGCGTTCTTCATACAGCTCAATCGCTAGGCGATTATTACTTATGGCATGATTTTACTGCTAAATCTTTTGTTTCTGAATTTTTTACTTGCTGCGGCACGCTGCTACAATCCTTCGCACGCGGCGTTCCTCACTCCGCGACGCGACAATTTCGTTCCTACTGTACCACACCTATACTGTCTGCACCCGAACCATCTTGAGAGGGGATTGCCCCTTGATATTTCTCAGAGTTATTAACAGCTAAAGATGACATATAGACAACTATCCTATTTCGTTTATTCTTCAAACATTTAGGAAAATCTGACTTACTTATATTTATTCCGTTTCCCTGAATCATATAACCTGACGGTGTCTTTCATTTTCTGTAGTTGCGTAAGTATAAACACTTCCAGTTTCAGAACGCCTCCTTCATAGAGATCATCCTCAACCTGAACTTGGAAGCTTTGAACTGAAATCGACCGTTTCTCAGTGGGGCACTTTGAAATGAGGACTGATTCAGAAGTGTAAACAGAACCCATTTCTCTTGCACAAGTGCCCAGGAAACGGTCGATATGTTAGAACTAGGACGAACCTTCAAAGCTGCTTGAAAATTTTTGCGATTTTTATCCTCCACTCTGTAGACGGCTCCCATACCACCTTCCCCGAGCTTGTCCAAAATTCTCCATCTACCCGCGATAATCTGCAACGATTGTAGATGTATTGTTCTTCAAGTACTTGAGAAGGGCTGAAAATGCTGTCATGCATGAGCAGTGATGACTTATGTTCCATCAGTGCCACATGAACGAAGCCCCTGGCCAGCACTCGACTCGGGCTATACCTTCCGCCACTCAAACACTTCGCACCCGGCAGCGACGGACTACCGTCCCCTGACCTATTGACGCACCATTTCCAAGGGAGCTTGCCTTCATTTGTCACAAAGGTGACCTAATTGATGTGACTATCAATGAATGGCAACACAGGATCATGGCTTTACAAACAGCTGGAAGCAGCCAACAATGGCAAGGCAGCGGACTACTCTCGCCAGAATAAGCTGCCGATCTTCTCCATGGAACCGCTCAAAAGAGGAGCTGTGAAGCAGGATCATGGGAGCGGCGTATATGCTGTAAAAGTGTCATACTGATGGTCTAAAAGGAGCCGTACCTTCCCAGCACGTAAGTTCTTGTAATCTTCTGGAGATTTGTTCATTGAGCGCTGCTAGCGTGAATGGTTGGCTAGTATGAAATGAACCATACTGGGCTTGAGCTGAGTACGTTGGAGATATCAATTCTTATCATGGGAGTGATTGAAGCAGAGCTCTTTTTCGATAAGGAACTGTGAAAGCTCACATAGTAAACTGCACCCTAGTGCCCATTCGCCTCATTTCTCAAGTAACCGGTACCTGGGTCAAGAGAAACCCAGGGGTGATAGGATTCTCATGAAACCTAACACACCCCTGATAGAGGCTCATTTGAAAGGCGTATCCCAAGAAAGACTTATTCGACAACGTCGAACATTTCTCCGTGGGTCCTTCTGAATTCGTTTTCAGTTCCTGTCTGTCACATTTGCTATCAGTGCCGATCCTATCTTTACGACACCAAAAGTGTGGGAGCCGGGAAAGAACGAGTGAGCCATTACGATCTCCAATCTGCAGAAAATGCTGCTCTCCTTCGTCCTTTGTTTTCTACTTTCTTCACTTACTTCTGCAGATCAGTGCCCATCTGGTGGCGTATTCAACGCCCAGTTCGACAAGTATGTTCAAAAGCAGCTAATACAACCGCACTGAAGCTCACGTGTGAGTAGGAAAAGAATAATTTCAGGTGTTATGTTTTCTCAACAACTCCGGCTCCATACGCATTGGCTGAGCAGGACTGTATCAACCAGGGGGGTCACTTGGTCTCAATAGTGAACGCCTTTGAGAATGATATCGTTTCAGGTACGTCAATCAATGAAAACTCCTTAAGAAAAGCTGCTGGGTTTTTCATTAAAAGCTAAAACACAATTTAATTTTTTTATATTTTTTTATGTATTTACGAATTCTCTCGGCCTAGGTCCTTCTGTTACATTTAATAAAATTCAAGGATGGTACTGATTATTTTTCCCAACAGCTTTATTGGTACTGCCTCGTCTTCTTTTTCAGATAACACAAAATCGGCTTTGGTTTCAACAAATTCTACCGATTTTTGGATAGGAGCCAACGACTTGGTCACCGCAGGAAAATGGGCCTGGACTGATGGCACGAATTTTCTATACACAAATTGGGCGCCAGGTAATTTTTCGAGCATTTCAGTTGGTGGAATAGACTGGTAAGTGTAAAATCTTCGAGCTGAAACTGAAATATTGCCATGGATATGTTCAAGAATCCAAGTAGGAAGGAGCTGGGAATAAAACGATGTTTCTCACCACAACCAAATAACCATATCCTGAGAGCATCTTTTGAGTAAAAGCTTTGCGAATGATCATTGCATTTAATGAAGTCATTTTAAGGGCAACCACAGACTGGAAAGGATTGTGCATCGTCTCGTTTGAGCGATGGACGATGGATGGCAAACGACTGTCAACTTGCGAAGGCGTACACTTGTTCGGTGCCACCACAGCTGCCGTTCACCTGCCCACCACCACCGACTTGTCCACGTAAGTAGCCATTATTAAACGTTCGTGTAATAACCTTCTCAAGGTAAAGTTCTTCGGTTTGTTCAATGAAAGACCGAATTTCAAAGTCTTTTTAGCTGTAACAACCGCTGCTCCAGTTGTTTGCACACCCCGTCAATGTACACCACATTGTGACTCTGAATGGACCTACTTTTCACAAACGAACTCTTGCTTCAAGGTGAGAACGCCAATATCCCTTTGGATAATTTGCTCCGTTGGCTCTGCTGATGCCTAATCTGGCCAGTGAATTAACCGCTGACTTTCAGCTATTCTTCGGCCAAAAATGGGACGACGCAGAAGCGTTCTGTGTGGAACAAGGCGGCCATCTCGCATCAGTCCATTCGGAACAAGAAAATACCTTCGTTGCCAGTAAGTCA
Source organism: Haemonchus placei (assembly GCA_900617895.1). Classification (NCBI taxonomy): domain Eukaryota; kingdom Metazoa; phylum Nematoda; class Chromadorea; order Rhabditida; family Trichostrongylidae; genus Haemonchus; species Haemonchus placei. Next base: position 24,716 of record UZAF01016745.1, read on the forward strand.
AGAGCATCTGGAGAAAGCGTAGCCTTCCATAACTCGCTTACGATTGTATCGGCAGTAGCTCACCATTGGCCTATTCATCCTTATTCATATGGAGCATTGTAAGAAGCACGCTAGAGGAGGATCCAGCCGAATCTTATCCATATATGTGTTCAAAACGGCAATAGGGATTGGAGACCTGAATAACAGCATAGTATTCATACGTACGACCGACTCTGACCCTTAATCTCTAATCTTAAGAAGATAAAATTTAGGATTCTTATGTCTGGGTACAACCAAATGTCAACCGAGAAAGGTGCGATTTCACAATCTTACGGAAGTCCCACCGGACTAGTCATTGCTATACAAACTTCCAAAAAAATCGACTGAACTGAATCTTGATCAGATCATTGGCAGCGTTTATACAATACTACATATGTTCACTTTAGCTACACAAGATATTTTTAGATCTTGCTAGGACCAACAAAAAACTCACAGATCCTGATGAGTTGACTTGGATCGGACTTCACGCCGTCGGTAGGTTATGGAACTTTCTAATTTATAAAAAAAACCTGTTGCCATAGAAGCAAGCTAGAAGTTGCATGTACAGGAAATGAGTGGAAGTGGACCGACAATACCAAAACAGATTATATCAATTGGGCCCCAAAGCAGCCTGATAATCCAGGAAAGGAGAACTGTGTAGAGGTGATTTCTTAGAATTTCTTATTTCACATGGCTTGTTGAAAGCAGGGTTACCTATCTGCACCTACCTATCAACACCTGGTTAAAAAGCGCCAGAAGAACGAAATTTTTGTATGGCGCACCACTAATTGAAATGAAGACGCCAAGTTTTAGAATTTTTGAGATAGGTTTCCGTCTGGAAGGAATCTCACACCGAAAAAACGAAATTAGTACCATTCCATAACAAGGGATCAAATGCTACTTGCCCAGCACTAACACCGCCCTTGCGATTGTGGTCTGATTGTAAGTATATGTCAGTCTTTGAAAATACTGTTCCTCAGGGTTCCTTTTGTCGTAGGAGTCCAATATTCTGGAGAGGCGCTTTCCACGGCTTAAATGTCTCCTGAGGTTCGAAATAATGTTCGATTGAAGCCAATTTTTGATAATTCAAGTAATACAAAGAAGCTTTCCTACCGACTCAGTAACGTAAACGTAGTAACGTTTTAGGAAATGGGCCTTATAATTTCAGAGTACTAGTACAGAATTGCTTCAAAATATGGGAATTTTGATCAGTAAATTCTCTCACTGATAAAATCTTGTTTTAAGCGTTAGCTTCTGTTCTTCCACTCGAAGAGAAACACTGCTGTTTTAGCTGGCACAGGACCCATCCGATCACGGTTGGTACGAGAACTGGAATAACGAAAATTGCAATACCGTAATGCGTGCCTTCGTGTGCAAGAAAAATTCAATTGTTTAGACCGCTGTTGATTTTTTTCCAAATTATGCCGTCATAAATGTATGACATCCTTTTGAAGAAGCTATGGAATATGCGATTTATTGGAATGCAGTTTTACAAAAATGTTAGCCGAAAAAAAGTGAGTGCAAACACATCGATTAAGAGCTCTAGAACGGTGCCAACCAACAAGTGGCCTACTACATACATGTGGCTCGGAAAACAAATCATAATCTGAAATTCGCTCAGGCCAACCAGCCCTTCCATACATCAGCTGTTCATAAATCGGTATCGGTCACTGAGAGAATTAAATGACCGACTGGTGTATGGACTTATGAGCTCGCACTCCACTTATTTCAGAAGCAACATTCCCATTCAAAAGCATCACACCGACTTTGAGTGGGAATCTGGAGACTGTATAGAGGCATTCTATGGGGAACTTGGCTCGATGGGCCCAATCTACTAGTCATGAGGAAAACAACAAAACTACATAGGTCGTTTCTTTATGACGGCGACATGAGGTACCGTTCACCTCCCGCACAGTACCCCCACATTCGGTAGCCCGAAAGGATGGAAGGAATGCGAATACACGTGCTTAAGTTTTTGAATCAAACCACAACACGTGAGTAAATAAATGAATAAATAAATAAATAAATGCAATAAATACATAAATAATAAAAAGCGATAGAAAACTTAGAAAAGAATCTTTATTCTTATTAGTCAACGAGCACTGGATCTGAAAACGATCTTCGATGAGGAGACCATTATCGGCTTAGTTTTATATCCAAAGATCCCTTTTACTTCTTTTCTTATGTGCTTGTTGATGCACAAGTAAACAACACCATGGATTCCTGAAAATAAAAATCGTAATTTTACTCATGGGAGCAGAAGGCAAGATTCTCTATCAGGGGCTTTGCTCATAGTGACACGTCGGGCGGAGACCCATTATGACAAGTGACATCTGTTCAAAAAATTTTCTTCAGAAAAACAATTTTATTTGAAGTAAAAACGCTCAAGACAGCTCTGTTGAAGGGGGGGGGGGGGGGGGG
>UZAF01016745.1:27550-42273 GCA_900617895.1 Haemonchus placei
ATGAGTTTTCAGCAGCTGTAAAAGAAAGTATGCTGACAATCAAGTGTATCAGCTGCTTGCATTTGCGATTAAAAGGTACCAGTTCGAAAGATATTGCCTCTGCCCCCATCCCCCCCCCCCTATTAAACACGCCTTCTTTCAGGTTTATCCGTACCGCTTCTCGTCGATGCTCCCTAGATTTTTTGAAAGAAGAAATTCCCAAAAAATTTCTCTTCGAATGAAAGGCCTCTCGTTATTCGAATCTGAAGAACGACTTGGCTTCCTTCCCTGACCCCTCTCCCATGGTGGGTAGATAGAGGTCCACATGCTTCGGGAACCCGGGAAACTAGCGAAGGACGTTTCACTTCAACTAAACAATTAGGACACCCTCTAAACTTAGGAATCTTTCACGATCATTCTCTTTCTGTGAAGGGCTATGACAGCTGTACACACCGTGACTGAGCAGCCAAATGATATGCGAAGCAATGACGACAGATCTAGGAAGAACGGCAAATTTCATAATATTGTAGAGTACAGCTGCCACAGCGTTAGTTGAACAGATTACGATAGCTTGAGAGAAAAGCTGAAACACTATGTTATAAAAATTGAAATCAATTGAAAATTCAAAATAATTTTCTCAATTAGCCTAAGATCTAGTCACTCGGAAAAGAGACGAGTGGGTATGGCTCCGGATAAAACAGGGCACCCTCATTTGTCTACAGTTTCTAGACTGAGGTGTGCCAGTAGGATACTACATTTTGTAGGTGTTGTAATTCACTGCTCGTTCAGTGTTGAACAAGGAAGTATGAGCTAGAATCGAGCTGGGATTCTATCCTCGGACCATGCTGGCATGTGTGAAGTGCACCACTACTACCATAACATTTCCGCCGAGCTATGTTATTGTAAGGGAATCACTACTACAAAGAGCAAATGTATCAAAATCGAAAAATGAGCTGTAAGACACTTACGATTGCTTGGCCTTTGTCGATATTCGCTCTAGCAGAGCTGCTTAATCTCAGTACATGGTGACATACTACTACATATGGTAACACCAGCATAACCAAAAATGACATATTGGTAATAGTCAGTATCCATGTTCCGTAGTGCACAGATTCCTGAAAAAAAGTAATTCATTGCAAAAATCTGAGGTAATTTTTCAAACTGATTGAAATGAAAATCGAATTTCCTAGACCTAAAGGTTGAAATTGAAAGTAGGCGGGTAAGGTTTTCGTCCTGAAGCTTAGCTGACTCTGCTCAATACAAATGTAAACGGCACTAAAGTATGAAGGATGAAGTCTCTAGTGTGGACCTTCTTGTGGGATGCGCACCGCATTTGAATTTCATTCTTCAGAATGGTAGTGGTGTATTGAATGCGTACGTGGCCTATACAATAAATTTCGGTGTCTAGCCGATGTGCTTTTCTGCTCCCAGACGAGTCTGGTACCAATTAACCGGCCCCGGAGAGATGGAAGGAATGGTTGGTCTGGGCAAATTCGGTCCTCAGACTATCTGAGCGGTACGGCGTCAATTGCCCCCTCACCATTACCGTCCCTCCAGCGGTTATTGCAGTAGTTAATGCAGTAACGCTGACGTTTTGCAAAATAAAAGCGAAAAAAGGTATTTACTATTTGTCTTACCCAACTGAGGTCATCTGATATTGCAGGAAGTGCTAGAAATGTACCGAAAGTACTATTATACAGGGCAGGTCTACAGAAAAACGGCCTTATAATCATGATTAAGACACATACGACCATCCACATGTAGATCATTTTACCTGGAAAAAATATGTATTCAGTCATGATATTCATACTCTTCTTTTTGCTATTATTATGTACCTCTGAATAAAAACACTAGGTGTCTCATTGATGGAATCATTTCTACGAATCGATTGAATCCCACGGCTATACACATGAAGGTTCCCCCCATATAGGCACCTGAAGGGAAAACTTCGGATTCTGTTTCTGAAAAACTCGAGGAAAAAACGAACTCCATGCTATCTGTCCGCTGAAGTGATTGAGCCTGACATCTGTACAAAAAACAGCACCAGTCTGAAATATGACACTTGATTATGCGGGCTCCCTGAAAACTTCTCGGGTGGATAGAGGGCTGCGTTCAGACTTTGCGCTAGGACTGCCGTGTGCGATGGCCACCTCGTCCCCACAGCCAAAATGTTGGTAACGATTCGTCATAAGCTGGGCGTGTCCAGCTCATCCAGGCCGACGCAAAGCGTGAACGCGGCTAGCATGGCTAGCTCTAGCTCTCACTGTTGTATTCTAGAAATAAGACTTACATATTGGAAATAAGCAACGATCAGCGATCCGGACGTCAGGACCATGAGATCAATGAATCCATTGAAAAACATCAATCGATAGCAAGGAATCCGCAGAAGTTTTCCCCGAACCATGGCTATCATAGAAAGAATGTAAATCACCTAAAAACCCATGGGCAACTCATGGACGGCCTGCACCGAATTTTCAGGCGGCAATAATAAATGGTCACCTGAAGTAGTAATCCAAATATCAGGAAACATGCTGCCTGAGTTTCACGTACTGTGCCTCGTTGCCTCCATTCCTCTCGAGTTCTCCCACTGCAGTTGTAGTCTTTCTCGTCGAGAGTCCATGGGATATTGATGTAAACAATTTGCGCCATTCCTACAACAACAAGGTGATTCTCGAACTTCTCAAATTTCTTATGACAAAAAAAAAATTCGATAAACAACAAACAGGGTCGAGAAAACGTTTGAAAAATATCGCAGGTGAAGGGGTTGGGAAGCGCGGTTCTCATGATTTCCAACTTGGATGAAAGTAAATTGGGCTTGCCTTTTTTAGCAACGATATCTCAAAATTGGTAAAATTTCAACACTACAAGCTGACCGGTGGTGTTTTATCAATAAAAAGTCAACAGTAAACAAATAATCATACCAACAAATTAATGGCTTTTAAGAGTATTAACAATGGCTACTAACCGTATTTACGTTTAAGGCAGTGTACGAGCACAGTGCAAATTCTAAACAGAAACAGGTAAACTCAAGAAGTCAGGTAATAGCATATATGGGAAGCACCACAAAAACGAAGGAACTCCTCCGGAGCCTGTTCTAAGTTTTCCACATTCTTCTTGTCGGTTTCGACTGATTTAAGTGCATATTCCGGTCATGAGGGTTAAGGTAGGGAGTTGTCAAGTGATGTACTAACACGCACACAAGTAGTCTGGATCCATACCCCCACCACCTATGGCAGTTCCCCTCGATGTCTAATCGAGGAGGGTGGAAGCTGGAGGCGAAGGCGTGCACCTTACTTCACTTGATTCTTGTGCTCCAGACGTCGTGCAAACTGTCCGGTACCGACAAAATCGTTTTTGCCTAATCGTGTAGAAAAGGAATGGATGTTACTAAAGAGCATACTAAGCAATACGAAGACTAGGTTTGGATCGAATGAGAAGGTCTGACGTATGAAGCCACCGTCTGAACTGTGAGAAGGTGGTAAAATTGTGGTCCCAGGTGAAAAGCGTTTGTTTTGATTTAGGAAAGACTGTTGTGTTGACAGCTCGGTGGGGGGTAGTATAGGAAATCAGCTGCCAAGTAAGTCTGATGGAGGAAGTTTGCTGATGCTACCGAAATACAACTATGTAATCACTAAGAGCAATGAATTAGGTAATTCTGTATCGTTCTGGGACAAGCCGAAGCAGACAAGACCTTTCAGACATTCCATTCTCATGTTCCTGTGAATCAAGAGGTAGAAAACTACTGAATCCAGGTGAGAACAAAAAAAAAATGTCGAAATTGGTACATGAGCGATAAAAATAAGGTCAAACGACTATGTTTCCTTAGTTTTGGGGTACGGTGCTTCACTGGCTGGATAATATGGTTGGCAGATCTAAACTGCTTTTGGATAAATGTTGGAGTAGAGATTAACGCTCAAATGGAGAAAGTAAGGCGACATGTTGTTTGGAGCTCTGGAGGTACTCTGCAAGAAGAAAATTTGAAAAACGTCGTAGGCACATCATATGTACGGAAGCGATCAACCGAAGAGGATTTCTACTGTCTTATAAACAATTAGCTTGTTGAATGACTTCTCTCTTGCTACTTCGTCTTGCTTGACTTACCAGATCAAGAAGACAGTAGGCGGTGCAACTATAATTGGAAATCTTTCGAATGACGTCATACCATTAGCTACCATACCATTAGTTACGAAATGGTGTTGGTAGTAGGGATGCTACTCTACAGCCACAAGAAAAGGTGACGAGACATAGTCACGGCCGTCCTCGTCAAAGCCACGGTTATAGCAGAATTTCCTGTGAATAAACAATCCTTGGAGAGAGGATGGCTTGTGATACATTTTTTATATCTACAAATCAATCATTTAGGAGTTGTGTCATGGTATCCTTGATGTTCTTAGAATCCTACGTCTGTTTGTGAATCTTTCAGCTTCGAAACTCAGTGACATCCTGAAAAGCCGGCCGGAAACGCGAGGGTAAGGTCCAATATCTTTCGGCGTGTTCTACTGAATCTGCAACCTCCCTTGCTGGATGCTAGTCCATCCGCTTGTGGTCGCTTTCGAACTCCTGGTGCTAGCACCCTCTTACAGTGAATAGACGAAAAGGTGGGAGAATCAAAGTGTTTGAGTTGCCTCCTCACTCGGGGACGATCTTCTTACCAGCTCAGCAATGCACAGTAGTAGTTTCTTGTATTTGCAATGAACCGTTGAAATTGGCATGTTTGCTTACTTATTGTTGGCCTCCGGACACTTCTACTCCAATGTTCACTCGATCAATGTGGGAAAGTAGTTTTGAATTGTAAAGTAGGGCTTCAGTCAAGTTAGCCGAACGTCTACCACTTTGGGCTTACTCCGATCTTTCTTTCGCTTTCAAATCCTGAGCTAAAATTTTGATTTGTGTTTGTTTGAGAACTTGGGAAACTCAGAAGGCTTTCCGCCCTTCCATCAAAACACATCCATTCGTAAGTGTGTCGATGTTTTCAGGTTTTCTGTTTGTGCAGGTTGAAGGGCCCTCTTTCTAGCTGTGCGTGTTCATTTCAACAACCAATTTGAATGCTACTCATCATTTTCTTGTTGTTTATTAGGAGCAATAACGTAGGCATCGTAAAGTAAACAGTATGAACAAGCCCTTCCAGCACATCACATAGCTTGTCCCGTGTGCCCGTAAACAACTATTGGGCGACAATTAGGTTATGCTTGATATTTTGGGTCTCGGTGAGGGCACATGTTGTGCTCCCATGCTCCATCCTATTGTTGGCACATGGAACCGTTGCCCACTAGTATAAATACTACCGGAATCTGTCAAGAACAAGCAAGACAACATCCTTTCAGTTAACACTCCATTCCATTTTCAGTTGTTACGTTTTTTGGCATGGGCCACTACCTCAATACGATTATCGAGCACATTATTCTTGAAAGGTCTCACCAAACTAGATAGGCTTAAATTTATCAGTCTTTTTATCATAACTTTCACATTTAGGTTTTATTTATATATTTTATATTTATTTATCTTCTAACCAGTTATTTTACATTTATTCATGCATGTCAACATCATACAAATGTTATACAGACTGTTGATGTTACATGACCCGAAATGAAGAAAAAATCCTCAAGAAACCAGTAACGGTGAAATAAAACCCTTTCATTTCTGATGTTCAGTGCGTTTCATAGGTATACGATCACCCTCGAGTTTGGTATTTACCGAAAGCAGCGAAGCAGATATTTTTCTGGCGCCACCATTAGATGCATCACCTTCAATAACCCTCACATGCCTGCTTTGGTTTACTCAACTTTTATATTACATTTACATAGATTATTTTCGATTTTTCCACCATTTCAAAAATATGAGATCACCCCCGACAGTACGAAGATTTCGAAATCAAGTGCAGCAGAATTTGCATTTGGAGGGGTCTGTATAGGAGAGATTGTGTCACAATTATGTTTCGAAGCAATATGCACCTTTCCTCGCGGAGGTGATCTTTCCTTGGAAGATAAGCACAAAATCGAAATTTACGTGACACGGGGTACAGTACGAGGGCAGCTAGAAGGTGAATCGTGAGATCGCTCAGTTCTGTTCAAGGATATTTGAAGACTACTGGGACCCATGAGGACAGGATGCCGGCGCTGGCTATCCTCGAATGGCGAGAGGAGGATGCTTAGAAGTAATTCGGACAAAACCTTGTCGTTGAACAAATTTCGATGGGGGTTGGGTCCATCGGTGACCGAAACTACTGGATGGGGAGCCGCGAGAAAGAGCAACAGCATCGTTAGGCAGTAATGAAGAAGGCTCTGAGGCTCACCGACTACTACAGGGCTACATACACCTGATCGTGGTACATCCAGACTAGAAACGTTCAATATTGTGAACTTCACCTCATTTTGGGATCATTAAAAGGCGCTAAAAACTCGATGAAAATATTTTTCAGTAATTTCCTACTTGTTCTCCTAGTCAAAGAAGGCATTCATTTGCTATCAGGGGATTTGGGGCTGAGGATTTACTGTAATCCCCCTGCTCAGCTGGAGTGGCCACGTTGACTGCTACAGCTGCATCCAAGCAGAGTTCCACAGGATGGGCTATTTTTCCTTAGCGCTAATAGTGTTGATGAGAATCTTCATAAATGGTTTTGTGCCTTCTTTTTGCTTCGAAATGTTTCTTTTGCCCACTGTAAGACTCTAATTATATTTGCAAAGCAACAACTTCTCGGAATAGCTTCTTTTCCAGAAACAACTCTTGCAACGTAGTAGATTTTGCAACAGGTAATTTAAAAACGATTATTTTCAAAAATAGGAGAGTAAGTTGGGCAGGGTCCTCAAGTGAACAACAAACATTCAGTAAATAACGGGCCACCTCCTACTAAAATTTTTTTCTGGTTTGGCATAAGGCCAGTCTCTATCCCTAATACATCCTGAATTTCCCGACGCAGCTGGCCACTTCAGAAATTACATTATCTATTCAGAACTATTGTACCCGAGGATCGACTTTCTCTTCGAAGTATTTGGAAAGTAGTTGGCATGGGAATAGTCCCTAGAAGGATAGTCGAAAGCCATAATTTGGTCGAACCGGGATCATCCAACTCCAAATCCCCACTTCTGCAGGGTAGGAGAGACTGGGAAATGTTTGTAGCTTGTTAGATCACAGGCGACTTATTCTAGCCTCAAACTTTCAGCTTCACCTGAGTTATCTGTTCTGGTTCTATAGACCTGTATAAGGAAGAAAATGTCGTGATACTGAGCCAGTTTGAATTTTCCATGCTTTGAACTTCATGGTGAGGGTTGGCTTCTTTCCATCCCTATTCCAAAATTGCAAATCCTCGGAGACCTCTTGGTACTTATCGATGGCAGCTTTTCTATGATTATTTTTAGCCCCATACGAAGTACATATTCATGTACTTGAATGTTTTCGCACTAGTCCTCATACTTTTCGATGAGATTGGTTCTCATCTTCACTGATATTCAAAAACACTTCTATCTGCAGCATTCTATAATATATGCCTATGTGGTGGAGCCAATGTGCTCGTTCTATTTTTGTCCTCCCCTGTCAATCATCCTTTCTTTCCATCAGTTTTAAAAACGTTTAGAAGTGAGTTTGAACGTCATTCACTTCTCTGATGAATCATGGACCAGATTAAAGATATATGAAGCGTTCTGCAAAGCCATGACTCTGTGATTTTCAGTTTTGGCAAGAAAAACATCGAAAAACGTTTACGTGTACTACTACTACTACTACCCATAACTCATGAATGTTATGGTGGTATTATCTTGTCGTGTATTACAACCATAAACATCATCGTTAAGTACACAAAAGCCTGATACTCACAACTGGCAGCGTCTCCTAGAATTATTCGCAGAGCATATTTGTTTATTTGGAGCTGCTTGGAGGAGTAACCCGTCTCGTTCAGAAATTCTAATACCTCCCGTTTATGTGCACTTTTTCTCCTACTCTCAAGTCATTTCTCGCCTTTTCTTTATTTTTGTTGCTCTGGAAACAAAGTATAAACGTAGGAATTGCTCTAAGGGTTTGTTCATTGTCCATACCCAGTTGTTTCTACGGCCGTGAACAGATGAATAAAAACGAGTCTTCCACATCAAAATCACATAAATACACATAATCCGAGAGATAAAGCTGATTCCCGAAGGCGTAGAACTAGATAATTATGTACTATGCCTATATGTAGAAGAAATTTTCTCGTTTTCATTCCATTTTCACTAGTCCCTCCAGCTAAAAGTTGCTTCTGGTATGAAAGCTTCTCAACATAAAACTTCTGCTGACTGATAACATTTCATGCTTTTCTCCCTCTTTTCAGAGCTATTCCATTCTGTCGAAGTCTTTTGGTATCTAGCAGGAACCATTCAGAGCTTCGAGTATCGTCGCTTTCTTCCTATCACTGTGTTCTGTAATAGGAATCACCCGAAGGGCGCCAGTAACTCTAAGGTGCTTGCACCGTCTCGTACTAGAGACACCTGAGTGTGTGGGTGGCCTCATCGAAAACGTCCTGTAGACAGTTTATAGTCGAGCAAGCGCTGCATCCTCCTCGGTAGACCTGCACCTTTTGGAGCCATTCTATCAACATTGAAGTGATGAAAGGTCAAGATGAAACGAGCAAGATTTGTGACCGTCCGTGAAGCTGGTAAAGGTTCTTTTCAGCGAGGCCAGACTTTCAGTGCTGTTCAAAATAGACTTTCCGATTTTCGGTCACCCACAAGATATAATGGGTGTAACAAGAATCCATACGAATTGCAATTCGTCGAAACTTCACACATTATCTTCATCATGTTGGATTTTCACTCAAAAATCAGCCAATTACCCGTTGACATTTTCGTAGGCGTCCAACGATTGCCTTCGTCAGTGACGTAGTTGCCGAGTCATTTTGACATGGCAACTGCTTCGTAAAAGGTTTTTTATTCAATTAGTGAGGCTTTTCAAAGAAATTTGTAGGGAACCAGCTCCGCATGGCTTCTTTCCAAATTGCTTTCTCTTCCAGTGCCTTTTCAAATCCACTATCAGCATTTCACAAGCTCAATTTTCCATTCTCAGGGGAAAGAGAAAAAATAGAAAAGTAGAAAAAAGGAGAGTTTAGCTTCTTCCAATCAAGTTGTTCTGAAAAACTCCTATGCATCGTCTTTTCACTAGGTTTCAGCACTCATTAAATTGCTTGAAATAACTCATAAATTATGGGTAGGGATGGGATAGAAATCTGCCTTTCCTAGGCCTGAAAAAATAGGTCCGATCAGCATTGTCGGGTCCTGATCTTATGGCAACTACATGAAGAACGAATGACCTCGCTAACGTTCCAACTTGACTTCTTCAAACTTTACGAGCACCCTTGGAATCAGAAGTGAGAAACGCTCTCTCGGAACCCTAAAAAAAATTTGTTTTGTGTTTACTGTTAATTTGTGTCAACGTTCAGCCAAGCACAGCGCAGCACTGTTGCAGTGTAAGGCAGGCATGCGGTTCCGCCGAGGCTGAATATTTTCTTGATATTCCGTGGTGGAATTCTTCGGACAATACGTAAACTTCAGTCATCAATGAAAACCCCATTCATGTGAGAGAATTCATGTGCTTTCTTGATCACTGACTGCCCGCCACAGGGTTAAGCCATACAGGCAGACCTGATAGGCATTGATGATGTGGATTCACAGAGAGGGTTCCAGCCAGCTAGAAAAAGACGAATTGAAACGAAAAGCATACTGTAGCGAGGATGGAGCGGGAAAATTGGTGGGATCAAAAAGATTGATAAATTATACCCCGAAAAGTGTTATAAACACGCCTTTGCGAAATGGATCAAGTGGGAGTATTCGGTGAAAGCTGGAATTTCTGTCGGAAAATAGGTGGTTGAAATCCAATAGAGTATGACTCAAATTTTCCTGAAAGCGAGAGCGTTTGAAAAAGTGACAATCACCATGTGCCACGGAAACTTCCAATTGCCTTCATTCATCGAACGCACTTCAACTAGACGAGAGAGGAAAGTGCCTCAATCTTTACTTTCTCGGGGAGGGAGTCTCAAAGTAGGTACTTTTTCTATAAACTGCAACGACAACTTCTTTTTGCCTTTTGTTTGCGAATTTTGATCGTTTACTTCTTTTTTCTATAAGCCACTAGGGCCAATCCCCACCTGAAAGCCTGGAGGAAGGACTTCATGTGTATTTCAAAAAAAATCTGGATTGCAGGATTGCCAAAGAGTAGAGTAGACGGCTTTTTTTTNTTTTTTTTGGCGTAGGCGAGTATAGAGTAGACGGCTATTTTTTGGCGTAGGCGAATAATCTCGTCCATTTCACGATGATTGTACGATTGTTGACCAAATATGAACTTCATAGTATAACTCATTTACGCGTTCCAAATTCCATGAATAGCGTCTGACGACTGCCGGGCGATCGGAAAGGCCAGAGAGCGGCTACAGCCAGGTGCCACCGGCCGCGAAGCTTCAATACGCTCTAGCAGTCACTAATGGCGTTACAAGTTCTACTGAACATTTAAATTTGAGATGTTCGTGAAGTGATCTTGTAATCGTTAAGTTAAGTTACCTGTACGAGCTCCAAATAGGAAGTTTCAATATTCCGAACACATCCAGTTTATCTCTACTGATTTGCGCTACTGTATATTCGCTACGGGAGTACATCCCATACAAATCTCAGAAGAATTGGAAATACAGCAAGTAAACTGTAATGAGTTCAGTAATCGTCGTATTATAAAGGGTTTTGATTTCTATTTTGAACTTATAAAAAAAAGAAGCAGTCAAAAGAATAATATGACTCAATTCCACTATTTATCAGATCAAAACATTGCTTTTAATTTGATTGCAGTATTTTACTTTTCAGTATCAATTTACTTTATTTTTTACTAAAAGTTTTGAAATTTTCATTTTGAGTGATTCCCTTTAAAAAGTCTTGTAGTTGTGAGCTCCTCCCTCAAAAAAATGTTAAATGTCGAGTATTCTGGTGCTCAATGTATTTGCTGAATTCAGCCCAAATTCCAGTTCACTTAGCAATCAATGACCTACCAATGACTCCACTACCAAGCGCTGAATGCTTCGAGAATATCCCACCCTGCACATGGATATTTTTGATATCCCAGAGAGCAAACAGAAATTACTGACAATGTCTCGTTTCCAAGAAGTCTGCCGCTGATGAATAGGGTGCCCTTGATTGCCACTCATAAAAGAAGATCTACAGGCCAGCTATATATTTCTTCTGGAATGTGAAGGAAACCAACGAATTTCGAAACGCTCCATCGTCTGTCCTTTGGCATTTGAAGCTAATACATAAATCAGAGAAGGATTCCAAACGACGGACTAGTGTAATCCCGGCGAAAATGGACGGCGACAATGGTGTTACCTAACAATGAGGTCTTTGGTCGTTTCCATATTCGTTGATCGCTTCTCTTCCTTGTTGTGGGGAGAAGGGTGGCTGTTACCGTTCAGAGATGATTCAGATTGAACGTTAGCATTTGTAAGAATGTCAGCCAGAAGTGTGGTGGTAAAGTTCCAGGGGAAAATGACTCCCAAATGTGAGATAGGGAATCGGGACACGAATTGATGCATGTCTTGGGCTTTCGACTTCTGCAGCGATTTTGGGTGGTAGCCAAGTACAGGGCCCTTCCCAAAGAGGGACCAATCAAAAGCAAAAGATCATCAAGTATTGCTCTTCCCAAAGTTGGTCCCGAATAGGCTCAAGGCTTATACTTGTTCGGCCGACAACTTTGCAAATTCCAGTGTATTTTCTTTATTCAAGAAAATTTGTGTTTAGCGACGGTCCTATCACTGATGTAAGTGCGATTTCTGGTGCTTTTACTGTTTATTGAAGTGGGAATGTAGGCGGAGCTTTTGGAAGCAGATCTCAAATCTGGGGAAGGCGTGCCCTTGGCGGAATACGTCGTCCTTCAGTAGCTTTGATCCAATGGTATCCAAACTGCCCAGGATGCCTTTTGCCTTTACATCTGTCTTACTTCGTCCACTGGGGCATGTGGTAGATTTTCAGGAAACGAACCGGGTGTCCTTTGCTTTTGATTGAGAACGAACATTTTGAAAAACTCGAAATAAGGTAGCCTGAAAAGTTCGCATTCAGTAGAGAAGGTGGCATCGTTTCCCACTTCTTCTGCGTACTGATGACAACTTTTTTTCATGAAGCCGTAAGTCAGCAAGCCTCATTTGTAATCTCTACTTTGATCAACAACCTTGCCTCAAACTCGGCTCATTAGAAGGGCAGCACCAATACCTACCATCTATGATGTTTTTAAGCGGAAACCTCGCCACTACCCTCTTTCAGTGGATTTAGTCAGCATTCTAGGGCTGGCGTGTTGCTAGCATCAAATCTTAGATCGACATTCGCCTAGGCCAACTGACCTTCCATTCCTCTGAGATCGGCTAACAGGTGCTAGGCTGGTCTAGGAGGATGAAAGCACTGCTTGTACATCGGATGGCCATTTCAACCCATTGTGTAAGCTACATAGGCTTTCAAATTGTCACTGGAAAGTTGAATGGGGAGCGAATGCGAGGTGTAACTCTGAGGCCTTTTGCCATAACTCAGAAGGAAGCGTGAGGTCTTCTGAAGATGTAAGGGAGCTTTTCCATGCTAAGTAGCTATTAACAGCTCTTATTTATGCAGCATCGCAGAGCTGAGCCCAATAGTCGGAGAATGCCACTACAATTTCTTATGTACATAATAGCGTCAAACAAGAATGCATTGGTTACTCAAGACATTCGACCTGTACGGTCTACACATCCCCTCCAGCTGAAGGTTTGCACTCGAAGATTCGTTCACTTTACAATTTCCGACTTCGAATTCACATTTTGCAAGCTGTTGAGTTCTCCATGTGGGTTGAAATAGTGGCTCTAGCTAGGATAAAAGGCGTGCACAGTAACTTACAGGACTAGACCAACTCCTCGAGAGAATGAAGTCATTGAAGCTTCTCTAAGAGTTCTTGAAAGTTTTACAGCCACTGAATTGTAATTACAGCAGTAAAACTCCCATAGAACACCAATTTCTTCGGCAGTGCAGTTTGGTTTATGAGGCATTCCAGATTTACGGCATTATCTCCAAAAACTCAACTCTATCTCTTTCTACAGCACATGTGCTCAGCAGGGATTCGTAGGAAAATCTGACTCCCAACTTTTCACTTTATACGAACCGGACTAGCCGTCTTCCATTTCAAGTCACTCCAAGCAGGGAGTGAACATTTTGAGAATTTCTTTTATTTTGTGCTTGAGCTTACTAGAAGCTCTACGACGTCAGAAGGAAAGGTACTTATATAGATGTTGTCGCTCTGTAGCCTGAGAGATGATATACAACTTTTTATCGGGGAAGAAAGACCATGTGAGCACTTAGTTGTAATCAGGCACGCCATGCAAATCAAGCTACCCCTATAGCTCTTCGAGGATGGCAGAGATGGCCATGGGTGGCCTGATTATTTTCGCCAAACTCTCATTGTTCTTACAAACCGTACATTCTCATACGTCCGAACTCAATGCCAAAAACAGTACCGTATGCCGAGGAAACTTTTTTGATCCTGCTTTTTCAATCCTTTTTTGTTGCTAACTTCCCCACTTTGCCCCTACCATTTTTTACCTTCGCCAACTTACCGTATCCGCTGTTTTCAGTAGCGTGAGTCTAGGTACGAATTCTCAGTCTTATATCTTCAATGGCTTGAATATTAGGAAACTTCCCCAGGTATGCAGGCATTTGACTAATTGTAAGTCGCCTCAGTTCTTCTCAATGAAGCAACCCTCCCCTTTTTACCCTAACTCCTCCTTACTTCTTTGGAGGATATCACATGGCCTGTGGTCATCTGGTTCCGGACAGAGTTGTGTAGAAAAATTATGCTTCTAAACGATAACAAGATTTTGAGATTCAGGCAACTGATTGGTGTGTCACTAGCGTTCTTTGAGATTCAGCGGGGGCAAACTTCTCGTCTGCATTCTATTTGTTGCACTCAAAGCTGACTTACTAAAGTTCTGCATCCTGCAGTAATAGCTTTTGCATTTCCTATCCCTATTCAAAAGAATAGCGCATTTCCAGAAAAGTGGAGCGGATCGAGTTTTTATATCAAACCTTTTGAGTAGTGTTGCTATGTTGCTGCATTTACGTGAAACTATGTATAGATGGGGAGGAGGAGTTTGGAAAAGTGAAGGTTCCCCGATGAAAACTAGTTTGTCATGAGTTTGAAACGTTTTCAAAGTCATGGAAGGCAAAGTATGCCGCCAACGTAAAAACGATCAGTATCCTACTTACATGATTTTCTAGTTCCATTTCTTTACAATTTCCCTCATACCATTATCTCCTTGCCACTGGAGGTTTTCTCACGGAAGTGTAACCGTCCAGCATGAAGCATAGCCATTTTGCTGCCAGAAAACTTTTTAGTAGATACTTCAATTGCAATTCTGCTCCTAAAAACTGTTGAACTGTCTGGTAGCTCGCTGGCTGAACATCTGGTCCATCTTGTCTACGATGCCTGTTGACTGCCGTTAAGTGGATGCTCTGACTTTTTGTAAGGAACAAGTTCTCCGGAAACGTCAAAGGCTCCCGATTTTTTGTGAGAAAGGCCCGTACACATTACTTCGGAGGAGCTTGAGCAAGGTGTATCAGAAGCTCAAAGTATCCTCATTCATCCTCTATAGAAATGTGTTTAGATGACGAGTTACAGAAAGCGGAGCTTTACTTTCAGGGGTTTCTTTAAAGCATCCGAGGAAAAGGTTCATGGCCATATGATAATAGGAAGGAAAGTGGAGGTGAGGGGGGGGGGGGGGGGGGGGGGGGGGG
>UZAF01016745.1:42469-66302 GCA_900617895.1 Haemonchus placei
ATATTTATCATACTACCATTTCTAATAAACGGCTGAAAAGACCACTGATGGCCTTACCTTTTATAACAAAAATATGGTCATGATAGCAAACTGGTAATTTGCTCGTACCCTTTCTTNGCATGAAGCCTTTTTGTTTATCAAATCAGCAGAAGACTCAGGTTTTGAGATTTCACCTGAACTGGTTCAGTCTGTGGTCCGACAGAGGCGACCGGGGAGGAACTGCTCTGAATACCCAGTAACTCCACAGTAATTTCGGATGTGCTCTATTATGAGAGCAAGGATCATGGGTTAGGCGTGTTCGAAGGAATCATTGGGCAGCGATTACGCAACTCCTACTCATCCATCCATATCCTTCCAGATGCCTGTTATCACTGAACATTTTCGGGAAAACTCATACCTTTGCGATATATACTATTAAATAATTGAGGTCGACCAATTCAAAACTAACTACACTATTTTCCACTTTTCCAACTTAATTGCCGAAGTCTCGTTTTTCAAGACTTTCTGGAGGGGAGATCTCCACAAAAAAGCTTTTAACCCATGAACTTCACTCTTATGAGCGTGATTTCATACAGAAATTCCAGGCATAAGCCTATTCATCGAGGTTTTTCCCAAAATACGTATTCTCTTTTTTGGAAATTGAAAATAACATCTCAACAATGTTATTGTCTTACAATTGCAAGCTGCTAATTAAACAATGGAGACCACGACAAGAAGGATTACTTCCTATTTCTCAGTGTAATTAGGGCCACATCAATGGAATTCTTGAATTAACAGGCTTTTTTTGACACCCATACCAAGATTTCACTTATTTTGACGTTGTAGCACACCCATCTTCCTGATAAGAGTCTGGCTCGATATGCGCTCTTAAAAGCAGACGCCAGCTATTTGGGCAAAGGGCATACTGTAGCAAAAGTGCCTTGAACTTCTGCATCTACACCATTTAGCCATCTTATTAGATTATCGCCTAATAGATGCTCATTCACTGGCCTTTTCTAAATTCCTCATCAATACGTTGGCCCTAAGCTGCCAAGGTGCGCCAGGTATACCCACAACTCATCAGAGCCTTGTTTTGAGACCCTTTACCCTGCGTTTCTTCTCCCGTTACACCTACTTACCCTACATTTCTTTTCCCGTTACACCTACTTACCCCATCCTATCTTACCCAGTTATGTACACTGCCATTGGGAGGTTTTTCTCTGTCCTGTGATGCTCCGATTTTCTTATAGCTATGAATATTATGTCATGCCTACTCATATAGTACTGTGGCCATAGGGAGCGCTGTAATTTCTTTCTTGTAAGCTCTCCGGCCTCTTCTCGAAAGCGTAGAAATCAAGCAGCCGAGGATCTAGTGCAGTTACCGCAGTAGCCTTTTTTTTTAATGAGGTCCCACGATCGCAGCATTGTAAGGTTCTTGAAGTTTTTTGGACATTATATACAATTACCCAAACACTATTGCATTTTCCGTGAAAGTCCCATTTTCAGACACGACTGCTTTTCTCGGAAAAGCTACACGCTACCCTTCCAGTTGCGTTCCCTTTCCAATTCAAGCCTTAGGCAAAAAGTCAACATCGAATAAAAACTGTCTAAGCGAAACGCTTGAGTGCACACAACACAGAAATATCATTTGTATATTGTGTTCACTCAAGCGGCACTTTATATCACTGACCTTGGCTCCGGGTAATTCAGTGAAAGGGGGAAACCTTGGTGTGGAAGAAAGAAGAGAGCGATTGGAAGAGGCTGGAAACGAAAGGGATAAAATGGGCTCCCAGATGACGAATCTCAGGGCATCATGGACCTCTTTGCTCAGCAGTTGAGAGCTAAATGAGAAAAAATGGTTGGATGAACAAGTGAACTCCTTTTTTGTATGGAATAAGAGCCCACATCCCCTTGGGACCTCTCATTTGGTCCATCACTCGACACTTTCACCAACAGCGTCATGAAGAACCCGAACTTCCAACGTCTTTCCACCATCCATTAGCTGGACATACTTTGATCGTAGTGCGGTAGGTGTAAGTAATCCGCGCGCTAAGCCCTCTCGAAAGACACGCACTCGAAAGCGACTGCTCCACGTAATTGCTAAAGTCCACTATTTCCTAGACCGATCTTCGTTTCCCACACCTGTTTTTGGTTTGTTATATCAACTATGTCAGAAGTCTCTCTCGAAGGTTCTCAATTATGCTCCTCCTCCACATACTATCCTCTCTTTTTTTCTGATTTCAAACTTCTTTCAGCTCACCTGTGGACCAAACCTGTTCACTACAGTCACTGTAGAATAGATGTCAGGTGCTTAGAACCACCAGAATTACCCTCAGTCATAGTTTTATACTCACAGGTGATGCGTTCCTCATTTTCGTTGGCTAGAATACCTAGTTCATTACTATAAAGCTAGGTTATTATCGTTCTCTGCCTTTCAATCTGAAGTCGCTCTCCTACCACCATTTTGCTAGGGCATCAGCTGTCTAAACTAATCAGATGATTGGTTTTGGAGAGACATCTACTCAAAAGGCAAGGGGATCAGTGAAATCATGTATGAAGGCCCTTACGCCTTAATGCGTTTCTAAATTGCTGTAAGAGAAAAACCGATTTTCAGTTCTGACATAACAAACTGCTAAAAATTTGGTCTCCTTCGATCAACCAGTATTTACCGTATCTTCCCCGCCCACATAACTCATGGAACACCTTTGGCAAGGGCACAGATTGAGGCAGGGTTGGA
This sequence comes from Haemonchus placei, assembly GCA_900617895.1. Classification (NCBI taxonomy): domain Eukaryota; kingdom Metazoa; phylum Nematoda; class Chromadorea; order Rhabditida; family Trichostrongylidae; genus Haemonchus; species Haemonchus placei. The sequence goes on from UZAF01016745.1 coordinate 45,186, forward strand.
AGCACGAAGATACATAGATCTATCATCTTTCTCAATGTTCAGTGATTCCAATATCTTGGGGGAACTTACTCATCAGGGATAATGACAGAGCTGATCATAGAGGGCCAGATACGACTAAAAGCTAGTTTTTTCTAAAACCAATACACCTGAAAATTACCTACAAGTCTTGGTCCCAATCACAGCATAAACAAAATTATATATGTTTACTCTAGAAGCCCATGTGACTGCAGGCAAGCCCAAGTGATGCTTTTTGTTAAAAGACTGCTCTTCTCACACAATAAAGAAAATCTTTTGCAAACCCTCGCAATGCTAATCCATTAGATTCTTTTGCGCTTTTTATGGAATTTCCACTTGCTACTCCGATTGGAGAGAGCTTTTTCCCAGCACTACACCAAATGATGCCAATTTCCATCAATTATGCAACTGCTACAAGCATCGTCATTTGTGATGACTGGCTTGTCTTTAATATAGGGGGAAGAATGTGATATCCAGCAGTCAAGCAGTACCCACGGAGCCGTTGTACACCGCTCAGATTACGTCTGCTTGAGTTCTGCATTTGCTGCAGGTAATCTAGTACTTTCAAACAAGAACGTCGACAAGATTCCACTCTACCTTCTATTAGATTCAGGGGAATGCAGCTATTTTCTTTCATGACTTCAGAAACCGTGAACCCCGTAAACTTATCGAGCACTCGGTCTTTTTCTAGTTCTACAGATTCTTCATGCCTCATGGTTTAGGGGTCATCCCAATTGGGATTGTTCTCACCTTTGAATATACGGGCACCAATAAATAAGAAATGAACAACGTGAGCTTTCATCTTTTGCAAATAAATTTCATGTTTTGGTCTTCCACTTATGGCTCTGGGGAATGACAGCATGTTGGTCATTGACATATATATGCAATTTAAAGTAGTTTTCATCTTTTTTTTTGTAGGCGAGGTACTTTTGCTGTCCTCTACAGCTTTTCACTTCCATCCTGCCGCTGTTCAAATTTCCGTGAATGTCTTGCACTAGGGGTGAAGAGCTATCATAACTGGCTACACCAACAGAGGCCTAGAGCAAAATTAATAAATATTCTTGCCTGACGAGAACCGTATTTTTATCGTCTCGATAAATTTCCTGCTGGTGTGCTCACGTTTAGGCATACGCTTACCTAGTCAAAATAGAGCTCTAGAAAACGCCTACTTGTACCGGTATGACCTGCTACACTGTTGTTTGATCCAAGCACTTCCTTGTTTTTGTTTGGATCTTTATTTGTTTATCAACTCGGAGGTAAAAATATTACGCAGACGTTGATTATGCTCATCTCATTGAATGAATAAGTAGGTGACTAAATTGGAAGGCGAATGCTGCTATTTTGCAAAAGGAGGGCAGCGTGGAATTCTATGGATACGATTTTTTATGAATACGGTAACTTCTTTGGAGGAAGTCCTACTAGGACCTATAATTTGAAAAGAAACGGCCGATTGAAAAGTTCTCCTCGTTTTTATTTGTTGAAAAAATCGAAAATTGCTGCCGGACTCGTTTGAAGAGTTGGAAGCACTGACTTCTACTATAGCTGCCAACCACCCCAAATCATTCAAGAATCCACTACGAAGTTGAATGAAAGCCAAATGCCTAGACGCATCCAAAAATAGGATTGATTAAGGCCTGATCCATTGTCCTTTCATACTTCTCTCGTCCTTTTTTTGCAGCAGGAAACGAACTCCAGTCTCTGAAAACCCTTCACGCCCTTCGCATGGCTCAATCTTGCGTACATCCTGTACCAACCCTACCAACCTCTCTCCCGTACACTTACCATTGTTTTTAGGTATTCGCTAACAAACTCCGGCTTCCACACAGCATTTCAGACATCAAACATCGCTTGTACTTAGTGACCACATGTTGCAGAGCCTATGGTTGTACCCTCTGAATATACCGGATTCCATCAGTAACGCATGAAAGATTACAAACAACTGTCCGGAGATGTTTACTTAACTAACGAATTTGAATTCAGTCTGGTGCATCAAAAATTCCTTAATGTTTACATTTTTTTCATGCTTTTCTTCAAAATTAGTAAAGCAGTTCATTTCTCATCGTCATTACCACGCTTGACTGACATTGCCACTTACAACTTGACTGCTACTTCAGAATTGTGCTAGGTATCCCTCTGAAATGTGACTTTTTAGGTTACTGTAATTGTTAGGTGAGAAAGTATATGATAGCCAACATTTCTAGCTATCTGCTCTCCTCGCGTTTGTCTACTCCTCGATCTCTTCATCAGTCTGAGCTTCTACTGCTCCAATTCCTTTACAGAACCTTTTGACCATTAGGAAGGCCTGTTGCTGGGTAGTGAGGTATTGCTGTGCTTAGAAGGGAAGTTTGAAAGCCCTTTTGAAAGATAACTTTTCAGATCGCTGTAGTTGTTAGATGGGATCGTCACACAGCAAACGAGAGCTGCCTGTTGTCGCATTGGTCTCCTGCTTTCCCATTTACTTTCGTCGTTATAATTCTAGTCGTTCAATTTCTTACAAAGCCTTGCATTTTTGGGAATTCCTTCTGGGTTGTGCTAGCGTTATATGTATATTCACTGGCTATCTGTCGTGGTCATATAATCGAGCTTATTCCCTGGTAAATCCTGTAACCGGTTTTTCCCATGGTAATTCACTAATTAAGCTCCAGCGTGGGAACAAGGGCTTCAGTATTGTGTGTACTTCAGACAGATCCAAGATATACGCTCTATTGTTTCCGAACAGGGGTGCAAGGCATTTTATTGAGAACCTTATTATGAACCGTCAAAAGAATAAAGAAACGACGTATTTGTCTGAAACGTTGTCTTTCTGCGTCCACACTTCTACACGAAAAGAAACCTTCGCTTATTGAAAACCTAAGTATGGGTCTAACAAAAGAATAATCCCGGCAATCAATCGACTGCTTAAGTAAAAAATGTAACGTGAATTGATACACAATCAAATGTACACATTTATAAAGGCCTCTACGGCACGCCTCATGACTTGGCAGTTATCTCTTCAGAACAAAGAAGAGAAAAATATTCAGAAATTCATAACTTTCTCATTCCACCACCACGCATCATACACAAACAACCGGATCATTCTGACACATTGGCGACCTTGTGGCATATCCTCGTGATGACGCAATCCTGATGAACATTTGGGCATCGAATCACGCATTCATCCATTCTCTTGTCGACATCGGCGTAAACATCCTCTGTAAGGAAGAAGGATCACTTCCTGTCTTTACTGCAATGGATATCCTTGAAATGTATGCTCGAGAAACTCGTACAAACTGTCTCAGCTCTCTCAGGATACTTCCTTCTGTGTTATCCCTGCTACTTTCTTGATCTTGTTCGTTTTTCTCTCCAATTCGTCTTCTGATCACTTGTTGAATACTTCTGAAAATACTTATAGATAATCCATGGGCTCAAGTATGACGAAAACCTCCCCCGCTGCTGGCTATGATTACCGTCGAAGAGGTACTCAAGGTTAGTGCATAACGCTTAGGAATAAATCACAGAAAGCGAACCTCTTATGATAGGCAATTTCGCCCCGAAAGATCTCAAGAACCCTTTTGGTGCATTAGCTTTTTTTCAAAGTCAGATGACTATGGTTGGATTGTGCACATAAGGCTAGCTTCGACATGCTCAACAACTTCTCCTTTTTCAGAAGTGAGGGAGAATTTTTCGAAGGAATACTCTGAGTACTGGAAAAGGCCATCTATTGAAAAGACATCGAATTTTTCCAATGAGAAGAATTCCTACACCTCAGTCACACCACAACATGGTAAACTAATTTTTTTGAAGGGTTTCTGTTCTATATTTTAGTTCAAATTAGTGGCTTTCGGAAAAATTTAGGAACAAGTCGAGGTGAGTGCGAATAGTGTTTACCTCTATCTGCTACCGTACACATGTTACGGTAAGGACATAGGGTCTAAAAGAAATTTTAGTGGACAAACCAAGTAATTCATATTTGATCGGACCTAACATTTCAACAGCCGAGTGCAACACCCAACTCACACAGGAAAACCCGATTTCCGGTCTTGCTCCAACACTTCCTTTCCATTCGAATACTTGAAATCGTGGGGGAACTTTGAATCCCCCTTCTACACCTTCGGATTGCGATACATAAGCAAAGATGGAAGCATGGCGCATTCTAGAAAATGAAATTCCGAGCCCTGCACCTGTGTTGCAAAAGTTCAAAATATATCTAATCTTCAAAGTCTCACGAAGCAAGCCAGCGCTTCATTCTTGTGCTCAGTCGAGGTTCTTTAGCTTGTTTTTCGTTTGTAAGGCTAACGAGGAGCACAGGCACGGCTCAGGCTCCAGCCCGGAACTGAACTTTCGGCTACGGCTTAACAACACCGTGGTATTCCCGGCTCCTACTGAGTAGTCAGGATACATTTAAATCTCCCATAGACCTCCCAAAAGAGCCAAAATGAGTGCCAATTATCGGTCATGCTTTCGGCGCTTCGACAGAAGGACATTTCGCACAAGTATGTACTCGCTACTGCCTTCTACTACTATTTCTTTATCCACTATAACATCTGTTTCTGCCGCTTTAAACTGTCGAACGGCAAGAAATGTTAGACCTTCTGAGAGGTTCGTTAGCGGATGAAGGCCATCGTCAGAGGAAATAATTTTGACGAAAATTGTTAGGAAACGTGCTTATGTGGTAACTATTATTTGCATTTGTATTATTTAAAATAATCTGCTGAGCTACTTTCAGCTTACACCAAGAAGAATTCCACTCAGTACTCAAAGTTTCCATCGTCATTCCGATAACCAATCATCGAGGCCGTCATTCATCCACGTCTGCCTGATCGGCCCTCTGATCGTCGTATTGACATTTCGGATTGTGTGTACATATTTATCATACTACCATTTCTAATAAACGGCTGAAAAGACCACTGATGGCCTTACCTTTTATAACAAAAATATGGTCATGATAGCAAACTGGTAATTTGCTCGTACCCTTTCTTGACGATAGAAACGCTGATCACAAAAATCCTACACATCCGGAAAAGTCGATATCGCTTATCGATAGTTTCCGTACTACCCGAATCCAACCTCGTTCCATTTCTCTATTTTGTCGTTGCTACATCGTTGCTTCAGAAGGAAATATAGTATAACCGTTATTGGTTACTGTAATACAGAAATGCGGCAACAATACTCTCCCTTGAAGGCATTGTGTGAGAAACCACGGGCTCACTGAGTTTTACGCAAGCTAAATACTTCAGTACAGCTTGACCGAAAGGAGAAAAAACAGCGTCTCCGGTAGATCTTTTAATCAGCTGATCCTGTGACAGCGCTGGATCAACAATAAATGGAAGAAAAAAGGATATTCGAAATGGTCCGCTGATGGAATCCCGAAACTTTCTGCGGACTATAAACCTTATGTAATATTTTTCATTATTGTATTTTGGAGTTCATAAAAACTTATCGATAATCACAATTATCGTTTAGAAGAGTGACTATTTCATTGGCATAACCGTTGAGCTTCAGAAGGTGCTCTTTTCTGCACAGTGATACGGTAAAATAAATTACGCTCATTGCAGTTCACACCCGTCATGCACCAACCCTATTGATATTTTCCTTTCCGTTCGCTAGGACTTGGTTTGTACTTGATTGGTAAACCTGCAGGAAAGTAGAAGACCTGTGAATAAACCATAATTTTGTGTTTCGAAATGTTTGAGAAAAAATTAAATAGTTCAAAAAAATATTCAAAGAAAAAACTAAAAATTCAAATGTTTGGAAATCTATATTCGAATTGTGGGTTTATATGTAGAGTTATTTTTTCATGGCTCGAAATTCATAGCTTTTTACCTAGCTTTCGCTCAAAAACTCAGTTGAATTTCAATTAAATTCATGGCGCTACCCAAGAGAGTAGCCCTGGAAGAGACAGAATTCGTGTTTTCGCTTTCCCGAAGCAGTCACTGGAATCTTACATGTGCTTGGGGTTTTTCCATCAGTGAACTGACTGGTCTGTGGCGAGTAAGCCTTTTGGATTATGTTCCTTGTCCCTATCTTGTTCCCATCAAGCAAAGCATCCCCGTAACCCAAAAATATCTCCACGTAAATCCCCTAGACTGCTGTTCGCTCTGTTTGTCATATCAATTCCATCAGAGCATCTGTTTCATAGCTACTAAAAGTTCGAAGACTGGGTAACCTCGGTGTAAAGGCCGCGTAACAACTGGCACGCCATTTTTTTTTTGACGTGAATCATGAGAATAGGAAGTCATTGAGAACATTGTCAACATCTAACATCTACCATAAATTCTTATTGAATGTGATCTATCTGGGAACAGAATCTTCAGAAAATCAGTCTCGTTTATACTTCAAAGGCGATAGAAGTGAAACGAACTCCATGTGGCCAATATTATATAGGTGATTTGCAGGATGAGGCCCTCCAAAATGATGTAAATCAACTAACTTCTGTGATTTCCTCTGAAAATGTGAAACTTTTCTTTGTACAAAGTTGTACCAACACTACTCAATGCTATAGTATGGTCAGGGTTTAGCAGCAGATCCGAACGTGCTTTCTGCCTGACCTTTTGGCGCTTTTCCGGCAGATGAGAAAGGAATCAAATTTCCTGGTGGCTAATAGAAGACGTTGTAGATGGCAATGAGGTCGAGAAGCTTTTTCTTCTTCCCGTAATATTGAAGTAGTCGAAGTTCCAAAAAACTATGAAATTTTGAAAAAAAAGGGCGCAGGGTTCAAGAACCACCGCACTTGCCAGCCTATTTACTTGCGGAAGGATGAGTAGGGTGTTCATTACCACTGGCAAGCAATCAGTTTCGATCTCGGTGAATCAAGCGATACAGCGGGCCGAAAATCCGGGACACTGAAAGGTGCCAAGCTTGGAATTATTTGAATAAAGTTCTGATGAGAAAGTGAAGGGTGGTCCTACTCGCCTATTCTCCCTCATCAATCAACCTTTCCTTACGTACTCCCGAAACTGAAAAAGCTCCCGTTTGTTTTTTGCTCCACTTTAAGATCTAGGAGCTCCCTGTAGTGACTGAGTGAACAAGATGAATAGCATCCTTCTTATTGCTTCCTCGTGATTTTCAGATGATCTTTGACGCCATTCGAAGCCCAACATTAGCAATTCGCTATTTCTTTTCCACTTCTCCTCATGGACTCTCAAGCTGTGGTCATATCGTTGGCTCAAGAATATCGTTGGCTTACACAAGTTTTCGTACTGGTCATTATCAAAAGAACCTCGTTGTTGCCATGGATCGTGAAGCTCACGCGACTAACTTTCCTTCTAGACCAGTACGTCGAAGGGTAAACGACTTTACGCTAATAAACCAAACTTAATAACAAAAAGGCCACCGAACCCGGGGCAATCAACTTGTATAGCATTGACCAAGGGCTCACTATTTTATGCATGGTCCCCAAACGAGGCCCCAAGTTGACACCAGCCCAACAGATGGTTGGCCTACCCAAATGTCTCAAGGAGTTTCAAGCGATTCAGGAAGTAACGTTCATTTAGCCTGCTGATCGAATGAAAACTCTAATTATTAGAAAAGAAATCTCAACAGAGGGTGCACATTCAAAGTTGTTGATCTCCCCACCGAACACTGTTTCTTGTTTTTCCTAAGAGTAAGAGTAAGTTCCCCTCCTAAGAGTTCCTAGAAGTTCGTTGTTGGTAGGGGTCCTTAGTTCGTCGAAACTCTTCTTAATTGATTCAGACAAACTTTGCTGGCACGAGGAGTCGTCTCTAGCCTAGCATCACATCATCAGAAAACAGGGTGTTCATTAGATCAAGCAACCTCGGTCTGAACGAAGTTGACATAAGAGAATGTTCTCAAAAACATCTATTTATCTGGGATCAAAAATCTGGAAACATTGACGGAATCATTGTAAACAGGGGCTCCAAGTAAACTGTAGCATTCTATTAAACACCTGTTCTTTTCTATGCAAAAACGTCATCCAGACCGGTAGGCCATATCTTTTGAGGTCTTTTTCAACCTTCCATGAGATCTGAGCTTTATCGGTCTAGGTAGTCCTCAATCCTTATGATGTAATCAGGGTAGGACAAACAACAGAGTGCAACTGTGTTGTTGTTGTTGTTTACCCTTTGTGCATTACATTGAAGGGTTTGCTAAGTAGTTCTCGATCTTCTGCACCTTTTTGCAGAGAGACCACTCGCCTAAAATCCAAGAAATTGTAGGGGTTGGAGCGTTGACCAATGCAACGACTCCGTAGAAATCTCTTATTATCATCCATTATTACGGCGTAATACTCAAATTCCTTAGCATCGGCTTTCCTTTACTTTCTCTGTTAAACGGTGACCATCGCTGGTGCAGAATCTTCAACTTCACCAAGGACAACAAAATAGTTCTAGATACACATTCGAGAATATGAAGGATTTATGCTCGTACCTGCCAGGGCGGAGGTGGTGTGATGGCAAGTGGCGCACTATATGANCACTCATTACGCCACCACGATTCTGAATGGAAGTCGAGTGCGGGGGCGCATCGCTCAGACGGGATTGATTAACGCCAAAAACTTTATCCTTTTATACTTTACCTGCTAGGCCATAGAAGATTCCAGGACCAAAGCGAAAAATAACCTTCTTTGATGTGGTCTGTGCAGTTCTGGTATACACCCACATTGGTTTTCCATTGGAGATTGTGATGCCACACAGATTCGAACTTGTAGTTATGTAAGATGTACAATGGATTGCTGAGGTTCAAATCAAAGCCTGTGCTCTTAAGTTAATAAGATTCTACGATTCTATCCTACGTGTAGTACCCACGGCTCTTACTACTCACATAAGATTTGCTGTAAGGCAAATTCGGCTCAAGCAATCGCGAAATCAATTGTACCATAGTTTTCAATGGCTGCCGAGAGCTTGGCGTATACCAGGGATAGAGACTCACCGAGTAAAGAAAGTTTCTCTTCTGTTCGTGATTTATGGCCTCCTAGTCTGATTATTATTTAGTTCCTGTTGCTTTGTTATGACAAATTCCCAACTGAGAGCGTTCATCGTTTATTAATGAACCTGAGACTCAAACAAATAGCTGAGAGAAAAATTCCATTCAAGACCATCACAAAGGCTTGATATGGTGCGTATGAAAAATACATTATGTACAAACAATGAAAGTAACGAGAAATTGGTCAGAGTCCGACGGATGAAGTGCTGTCTTCACTCTATTCCGTATCGCTAGGATTTACTGAACGGCGAGACAAATTGCGAGTACCGTCGGCTGTCTTTCAGAGGTGAAACTGAAATGAATCCTTAGACTGCGTCATTAAAAAATCTAAAAAATTGTATCGACAAGTAGAAAATATTCTGTACAGTCCAGCCTCAATTTTTGAGAGCTTTTATTTATTTATTTATTTTGATGCACGTAGCGGTGCGTTATAACAATACAGTGAAGTAAAACATTAACGACATAATCGAATCAATCTTACATCGGTATTATTGCTGCTTTTATATTCATTGCAAATGACATTTTTACTATCTCTCTACTTTTTCACAGGAACACTTGTTATCACATATTAGCATCAAGTATTATTCGTAAAAGCTAGCCCAAGAAACCATCTGTAAACCTTTTTGACGACATGGACGCTAAATTAGGGAAAAGATATGCCCGAATCCACGAAGAATCCAACCGGAACTTCCGTTTTTCGAGCATTATCGCACAGTACTTTCAGCTATTACCGTAGCTTTAGTACTATAACCACCAATGATCACAGACTAGCATGTATTATCATGTTATTAGGAGCAAGAATAATATTCTCCGGCTACATCAACAAGGGAAGAAATTTATATTCAGACAAACTTTGTATATTAAGGGGAAAAGAATATCTGAATAATTGTTATGGCCATTTGATTCTTTAATGTTTACAACTTTGACCACAGAGCAGTTGCGAAGTTGTAAACATTCCCTCAAACTCAAAGTTCCCGATCAAAAATGAGTTCTTCGACCACAGGACTTTTGGTCGAATAATCAGATTGTCGCCGTCGTGGGCCTTTATAGAGCATTATTCAGAAGCTTAACTTGATGCTATGGCCGGATTTAGAAAACCAGTGGAGAAGTGTCAAAGCACTAGAGGGGCTATAAACTTATTTGAGTGGTGCAATAGAGCTAAACTTGGGAAAGGGTTCTGATAAATTGCAATCGGATACAGCGGAGATGAGCACTGAGGGGTCCATCAGTTCTTGTCTTGGTCTTTCGGTTTTTGCCAGAGTTTTTGTCAAATTATGGTCAGGAACAGGAATAAACACCTGCTTTCGTGAGATTTCTTAGCTTGAGGCGCTCTACTTATCCGTTCATTAAAAATTATCAGTAAAAGAATTAGGTTTCGTAGGCCTTTGATTGGCTCTATTACTGGTGAATCAGTCACATTGAAAGCAGACTTTTGATTCAAGAGCGGCTCTTGATGAAAGGTAGCAGGAGGTGAAGGGGAGCGGATTTTTCCTATGAAGCTTAAAATCCATTATAATGTGATTATATTTGCTCAACCATATGGGACAAAACGACATTGTAGCACATGTTCAACGAAAAACTCTTGTAATCCGCTTTTTAATCACTACCTTCATTCTGTCGAACGACATAATCACCAAAGCGTAGTCGGAGAGGTTGAGATGTATTTTGGTTACCCTTCTTATACTAACATGAGAAGAACTCCCGAAGGATTTAAAAGGAGGTAATTCCTGGCTTTAATATTATAAAACCCTCCTTGGGATGGGCCCCTGCATTTGACTTCCAGTCAGAATCAAAGTGGCTCAATGAATGTGTATTTGACCGATACATTGACCACTTTCCCGCCCCCGATCTACAAGTCAGTTCATCCATCTTCCCATGTGAGTCTAATACCAATCAATCGACCTTAGAGGGCTAGAAGACTTGGTCAGCTTAAGCGAATATCTGTTCTGGGTTCGATCCTTGGACCATACGTGCGTAATAGCGCACCGATTTCCACTACACCACCTCTGTACTGGCGAAGAATACCACTGAGTTTTGGGCAACAGTAGGATAGAATATAAAATGAATTAGAAGAGGTTCGACTCTCCGCGAACCGAGCATAAAGAAAGTTTTTCCAATCCACTCAAGAAAAACTTGTCATTTCTATTAGATTAAGTCTATCATGAGGAAATACAATACTCAAAGGAAACTTTTAATTATGGTTAATGAATGCTTTTAGCGAAAGTCATTAAAAAGCTGGGGAAGCTCAAATTGCCTTCTCTTTTGGTGTCTCGTGAAACCAAGAAAGAACTATATTTCCCCACGTTTTTCCTGAACTTCCCCTGATACTTCAGTGACCGCCTCCTAGCAATTTCCCAATCCGACTCCATTTTTTCCCTTATTTTTTCTACAGTAGAACCATGTTTCTAATTAGCCCCACATTTTCTCCTGAGCAAAGGGGTTTCGAAAAAAGTGAAATAACAAGAAAAAGCTGAGAAATTTAGATTCAATTTGTTAATGAATCAATTATTATTTGATACGTTAGATTAAAAAGTAATCATGATATGAAAAATAAAACTAACGATCATCATTAGCCGAAAACGAGAACGCATTCTTTTCCATAGCGAAATTCGAGTCCCTAGCATTTGATGATGCTGTCCAATACTGGCAGTATTCTTTCGAGTAATTGCTACCCACATCTAAACGTAAACATTATTAGTAAAGTTTAATGTTGTGCAAAGTTGCATAAAGCAGTTTATGATGTACACAAGTTTTTCAGAGTATAAGTAAACACATAACTGGTAAACAGGGGCTACTAGAAAACGAATGATTAATGTGTTGTCATCTACAATACATACTTCTGCCTCCGTCTGAAAACATCTTTTATGGTCTTACGGAAACTCTGTTTCATGGGTGTTAGCATCTAAATGCCAGTAACTAAGCTCCCACCGTGGGATATCTCAGGAGAAAGTGGTTACCACCGTGAAATGTACTGTAAGAGCCCTTTTCGACTCATACCAGTAAAGGGGCAAGTTCTTTTCCAGGGGGACTTTGTCCTTCCAAGGATGGGCAGGACGAAAGCAACTCCTCGCGGAGGCTATGGCATATACACCCTTCGGTGTCTTTACTCTTGTGGACCATTACTCTGGATTATTGCTAACACAGCAAATCCCCATCTCCCAGAGAATTCGAAGTCGCTGTTGCAACAATCGCAATAATGGTCCACATCGTTGAGCCCTTCAGCTGAGATAATAGGTAGAGGTAATCTCAATTTTCAGGACACAGTCGCTGACCCCATAGCGATCAGGCTTAGCCAAACTTCTGCAGGAATTCCTTTGTCTGAACATCTTTCTATCGAGTGTACACGACCTTTGAACAAGAAGAGTATAAGCTACAGTAGTCAGCCACTACTATTAAGAGCGAGCAACAAGCACGAGGTCTGGATAATTAAGCGACTCTGAAATTCTGAGTGAAGCTGCAAGCAAAAGAAAATTACCGAGTAATTACTGAGGCCACTATGTATGTCAATAAAGAACATCAAGTCTAGACAAAGCCATGCCTTTCATACTGAACTAATGAGCTATGAAATTTATTGGAAAGGAACAAAGTGTTTCTCGGAAAGTCGGATCATCTGGGAACACGCCTCTCAAGCGCGAAAGTAAGGGACAGAATAATTTCTATCTGCTGAGACAGTTTGAAAAAACTGAGGTCAGACTCTCACCGATGAGACCAAAGGACCATTCTTTCATTCTGGGATCGGTCCTGATAATCCGTAAAACTCTGTCACTGAGATCGGACGGTGGGCATCCTTTCGGGATTTGAGCATCTACCAGTTGCTGTTTCGATTATGAGTGAAAGGTGGATAGGGCGTATCTGAGGGACTATGAATAACCGGACGCATAGGTTGGTGTCCAGGTTCTCTCATCCTACTTCTGTCAAAAAGCCAAGGAATCAAGACAACTACCACCCTAGAGAAGAGTCAATTACCATCCTAGAGTCGATATAGTCCGTCGACGAGGATACTACCTAACGAAACCTCATTTTCGCTAAATACACGATAAAAACTATAAATCGGTGCGTAAAAGCTTTAATATGAACTGAGAGCAAAGAAGGCGAACATGAAAAGCAACTCACCATATCGCCGTCGACGAGGCTCGTAGTATGTCACGTAGGGTTTACTACCACTGGATCCCATGTCGAGATTCTTCAGCTATCGGAAAGTCGCTTGAAGCGAGCTGTACAAGGTTGTATTGAGCTTGTAGTCTTCTTTGGCTGGCTTATGTACATACACCCCAGCACTTGGGGGCGTGGTCTATAATGCGAAAGGACATGTGGTGTGAGACGACGTATCATGTAAATTTCTGAGCACGAGTAGGAGGCGGAGTGGGAGTAAAAAAGAGCGTGTTGAGGAATATGTACATGCATTGCATATAAAACAATCGGGCTTGGATAGAAGCTCTCTGTGACTTCTCAGGTGTGAAATATTAGCTTGGAATACGGTACTCTACACGATTCTGTTTCAGGTATATAGGTCTGATGTAAATGAAAAGAAAATCGGAAACGTGGGTAGCAGAAAATAATGAGCGGAGATGAATGCTGTGGTAGAGGAGACATCTTGGTGACCAGAAACTAAAAGTCTCGATAGTTTCAGTGTCCTATAAGTATAAAGACACCAACAAATACACGGCTCATCCAAGCACAACCATCTGATCACAGCCGTATGAGTTTCAAAGAAGGATAAACACTAAAAATTTTTGAAGTTGGACACCCAGGAGTGGACCATGCATTCAAATTTCCTCCAGAATCTCAGCGTGATTTGTACGCGCACTTGCTCCAAATATTCTTTTGTGGGAGTCAGTCGGTTTACCGGTCAGCTTTCAACCCCTCCAGACGAGACGAACGTTACACCCCTACTACGATTAATCAACGCAGTAGGAATGGAACGCTTGATTGTCATGATCAGGTGTTGCTTCGAGATACTATGACCTCTGGCCTATCCGAGTGATACCACACCACTTGACATCATCCCACCTACGCCCCATAAGACTGTTATGTGTCGGAGAAGATAATAAATGAGCCAGCCAGAATCTGTTAGTTTCTTGATGATACCTCTTGTTACCATGACACAGTTTAGTTCAGATTTGACTTTTCAACAAATGGGCTCTGGCAATATTACAGCGTTAGGACGTTGGGTCCACATAATAAGCAAGTTTGCAGTGAAAGGAACCGACATTTTCAGAAGATTAGGGAAAAAGAGAGGTGATGAATAGTGAATTGGAGTCAAATCAGACCAGATTTTCTCGAAAGAAAGCACATGTGACATAAATTAATCTGCTTTGGGATGCGCCGCGCCGCTCACTCAAGAGCCATTTCTGAACGATGACAGATTTTGACAGAGANTCTGGCAATATTACAGCGTTAGGACGTTGGGTCCACATAATAAGCAAGTTTGCAGTGAAAGGAACCGACATTTTCAGAAGATTAGGGAAAAAGAGAGGTGATGAATAGTGAATTGGAGTCAAATCAGACCAGATCTTCTCGAAAGAAAAGAAAGCACGTGTGACATAAATTAATCTGCTTTGGGATGCGCCGCGCCGCTCACTCAAGAGCCATTTCTGAACGATGACAGATTTTGACAGAGAACTGGTCTGCATCACGACGGTTACCATCCACTGAATGACAGGTGATTCTGCTCCAACGAATCTAGTGATAGATAGTTTGCCTGAACTTTTAATCACCCGGGATATTTTTACAATGCAGCAATTGTGGGATCTGATGAAACTTTGGCAAACGAGCCATGCGCATGATTGTGACGCACTGCCCGGTTGCCTTATTTTTTCCGCTGCATCCTGAATTAGCTTGACGAGAGGCGATGAGTGAGAGCACAAAAGCAGAAGCTCACTATATTCTTTTTTATTCATTTAGCCTCCAAAGCCTCCTGGAATGGAGTGTTTGAGCACTGTTACTCTGTCAATGTAGCCAGGACAAAAAGAAAACAGGGGTGAACTTTGGTTGTTTGGACAAAGTTCGACTCCGGAATTAGTTGAAATCTGTCACTAGCACGAGTATACTACTCTGGCTAAGCCGGAGATATTCCTATGCGATTACAATTTTGGCCTTTTTAAGCTTCCCACTGGAAGGCAGTCCAATACATACATATCAGGGCTTTGTTTCTTGCCCGCTAAGAAGAGTTATCGAGAAAAATATAAAAAACATCATTGCTTTAAAATTGAACTCCGGTTGTGTAGCTTAAATATTCTCTGCAGAATCCCCTAAATGATAAAAAATGCCCTCGAATGCGAAAAAAACCAGTGTTTCGAAGAAACTTAAGATTGATAAGATTTTTCGTCCTTGTCTTTTACGTCACAAACTGCATCAGCGAGAGAGCCTCCGAACTAGGAAGTTTTTCAAGATGTTGAAGACGTCACTGCTACAACGTTCATCGTCACATTTGATTATGATGCAACTGAAGAGCCTCTTCTTGATTGGTGCTATTATATTTAGCATCAAACTTCAGTTGCACCCAACGAACCCGATTTTTCGAAAAATGCCGTCTGAATCAGGCAATCACACCATGAATTACGTTCCGAGTCTTGGGTTTCTTGATTAAGTTAGGGCTAGAAGGTCCATCCCAGGTGTATCTTGGCCGGAGCCTTGAGAGTTTGTTTTTTTGCCTCAAATCTATGAAGTGGCTCAAAAATCATCTATCAAAAAAGATGGACAGAGCATCAGAAGCTCAGGGAAATTTCAAAAATCTTTTTTTCTCAAGAAAAGGATCCATGTTTCAAGTTCAAAAATTAAACTTGATAGCAGATCTAAGGATCGATTTACGTGGAAGCATTTGTTTACAATTCTTGCCCACGAAATTCAAATTCCATGATTGAAGCTTATTTTCTTTCTTGCCTTCCCGCTAACTAAATAATTAGGGTGTAATGAGAGCAACTAGAAAGTATTCCGTTGAGTTGAAAATTTGCATAATCCAAAAAAACCAAAAAAGCCAAAACCAAAAATCCAAAAAACTGAAATTTCTGCATGACAGCAGAGTAGTCTGAGAGAATAAAAAGGGGATGTCAAAGCCTTCTTCTCAAAATGTTTCCATAGCCAGAAAGAAATCTTTCGAGCTTTTCCCTCTAAAACGTTTGAGTAGATTTGAGGGCTTGTTCGACGGATTTCATCTCGTTTATCAAAATACCGAAAGAAAAGGAAAAATAATAATCACCGTTTCACAGTTCCCTTATAAGGTTACTGACTATAAAAACGGTATTTTGCTTTTGTTTTCCCGTTTCGCGTGGCTGCTTGATGGACACTTAGCGATGAATGATTCGCTCCACTCTATTACTTCCATATTATTCTTATTCAATCAGTTTTTTATTGATCTTATTTCTGCACTGGGCAGAAATGGTGTGGTGGCAAGTGGCACACTGTTCACACACACAGGATCCCGGGTTGAACCACGTATCGAATACTCGATCAGGCTGACCGAGCTTCCCATCCCTCTGAGGTCGATTAATTGGTACCAGATTAGGAAGGATAAAAGCACTGACTTGTACATCGGCTGACCACCGCAATTCATTCTGTAGGCCACACACATCGCCATTACGATTTTGAATAGAGCTCGTATGCCGGGGAGCATTCCAAAAGCATTGATAACTCCAAAGACTTTATTCTTCAATTCAAAAGTGGTCACAATGACTGATTGCTCATAATGAGGAAGATCTAAAATGCTCATAGAAAAAAAATCGAGTAATATTTCGACTAAGCACAGTTTTTATCGAACTTTTTTTATATTTTGGCATGCGAAATTCATTAATTGAAGCAACATTTCATAAAGTGCCCGCTGCCTAACAACCTAAATCGTGAATACACCATATAAGAAGGGTTTCTCAGCTACGTTGTAGTGCTTATAACTCTGCTGAAGTAATTTATTCGATAATTATGATTATAATTATAGTTTATAAATTTGCTAGTTTTGTTATACTACTGGGGTTGAAATCTGTAAATGTAGGAAACACCAGACCTTTCATACTATTCTGCTAATGTAAACTATAGGTTTCTTTTATACATATAAGCAACTAGAATCGTCGCCGCCGCTTTAATCCATTATGGATCTTTTTATTTCTTCATAAAAGCTCAAATTTAGCTAGCGAAACAACTCCAGAAATCCCTTCCAAGTGTGGTCATTTTCGGAAGTTTTTGGGCTTTTCCCAACTATTAACGAAGATTTTAAAACAATTTTCTTCGACAATCCTAACTTTATTGAAATTTCTCGGAGGGTCTCTCATCGAAATTGTCTTTTTTGTCTCTCACCCAATCTGTTCTCCTATCACCATCTAAAATTTTCCTTGGTCAGCTGCCAGCAGGTGTTATTGTCGTGAGGTTGGGCATATGAAATGCGTGGTAGAAATGATAATGAATGAAAATCATGTGATTCTTCTGAACACCGAATCCCACGAGAAAACTGGTCCAACGATAATTCATCAATGTTAAGGGGACTGGGTGGAAGAAAAAAAAATCTTCTGATCATATTATATCATTTATTATTATGAAAGATTGAATACAAATAGGCAAGAGTATGAAAGATTCTTTTTGATAAGTTTTTTGAGCTTTCCGATAGGGCAAACATGGTGCAGAGTAAAGGCGTAGCTGTCAGGTGCATGTGCCAGATCGAATGCGTCACAACTTAACCAAAATTCTGGCACCATCAAGGAGCCTATGACGTTGAAGGTTACGGAGAAGCTCACAAAACCATAGCTATACGCTGGTATCCACTGAATTAGCTTTCTGACTGGTATCGAAGAGCTTTCGAGAATCCCAGATTTCTTCTGATTTTGAAAAGTAGCCTTAAGTCCAAATTTCAATACACCCTTTTCAACTTGATCCTTCAACCGCGTTCCTCAGCTTACATCTAGTAAGGTTCGCAAACCACTCCATACTTTCAAGTCTAAAGGGCATCATCGAAGGGCCCTGGTGCCAGCGGGGAGAGCGAGACAGACGGAAGCGGAAGTTTATTATTGGAGGGCGTGTTGGGTACTTCCGTTGCCACCATGATCTTTGTCATCTGACAAAACAAAGCCAGAGTCTGATGTCTTATGAACCAAAAATACTTTTGTATTCTTCTTATTATGCTCTGCCGTATGTGTAGGCTTGTTATGATAGAACCCCCGTACTCGGTCGGCTTTATAAAACAAATCGTCATCGTCATGAGCATTGCGTAGTCTAGGTTTCAAGAAGTTCGAACGCGGAAGTTGCCTCTTTAAAAATCTCTTTACCAAGGCACTACATGACATCTGAACTGGAAGGACGATTAGTTACAGTTTCTCGTTTCTGTTCAAGTCATTGACTCCCTTTGTTGATATTTAGGTCTTCTGAAGGATTTGAAGGCGAAGTTTGTGATAAGAATGGCTTCTGAGATATCACCCAGGATAGGCCTGTGCTCTTTCCACATACCATATCTAGCGTTCCTAGATGAGAAAACGGCCTAGATGGGGCGTTAAAACGAGCAAGAGATTATATGGACTGCACGCCACACCCAAAGGCAGACGAGTTTAATGGTGTCGTAGGGCTGCACCAATCGCAAGGAACACCCATGATGGGAACTTAAACAAATAGTCATGGCCAACGCGACAGTGAAAGGAATTTCCGAACATTTCTGACTTAATGTGGTCAGCTCTTTACGCAATCTCTTTTGAATACCTCTGCCATGCAATTTACTTCATGGTAACCTTGTACAATCTTTACTTTCAAAAGTTTCAGGAAGCGGAAAGCGGATTTCCTCTCTTTCTTCGTTATAATGCACTATTCTAAGCTAACACTTCCGGTTTTCAACTTGAAAAGGCCACCCCAATTACATTGTGAACTGTGCCTGTGTCTGTGAGCAAAACCTCCGGTGTAACCTGCACTTATTCTTGGGTACATGAATAGGCGGCAGTGAGTAATAGCATGTGGCTACTGAGAAAAGGGGAGAGCATGGTGTTGGGAAGCCACCAGGCGAGGGAATTCACATCTGTTTTTGATAAGGTCGACATATGGGAGCACCGTGGGCGTCGTAGAACCTTGCGTGACTGGAACGACGTGTAAATAGATAGATTTATATGACGTTTACGAGAATCGTAGTGAGAGAGAATGAATTAACGTGAAAGACCGAGGAGAAACTATCAAGGAGCTATCCAGATACTAGATTTTTTGAACTTTTTGGTCAAGTTGGAATCAAGTGCAGTCCTAGAGAAACTTCGTGCACACGTAACCGCTTTAGATTAACCTTTCCTCTAATTTTGGCTTGTTGCTTGATAAGACACAGCCTGGAAAAGTTGCAATGCTCCCACATCTGTTTTGAGGCGGATGGCGTAGGTGAGCATTATGGGAATAGTGCCTTGCGTGACTGAAATCACGAGTAAATAGACAGATTTATGTGACGTCTACGAGATTCGTAGTTGGACAGAGTGATAATAACTGGAAGAACAATGTCAGGGAGCCACAGGAACGAGAATTTAGTACGGCACTCGACTCTTACAGTAATCTGGCACGGCATCACCCCACTTAAATACGCAAAATCTAACCCACTACATACACGACGCGTCGAAAATGGACCTTGGGCAAGGACACGAGGGTGGATGGTGGGGAAGCCAGAGGTTTCTGCAAAAGCCGGATGCCCGCACTGAAACCCCGTTTCTGGCAAGGAGCCTGCTCAGGTCCAGAAGTTTCCAACCAATTCAAACGAAAGTAGCCAAAGTGCAGTAGCAGAGAGACCAAGTGATGAACACAAAAAAAAAACACAAAACGATCATGATTAAACATAGTTTTCACTTCATTTGGATTTGATCGGTTTTTGGAAGGCTGGCTGAAAGGGAACGGATCACCCATTTGGGAATCATGTTACCACTAGACGCCATTCAATTCAATTTACTTGTTATGGTCGTGAGCACTTTGTAGTCCACACTGAGTGAATAAAATTTGCTGCTCCATTCTGGGGAGATTTTGACCATGTTAAGCTATTGATTGACGTAAATTGCTATCATTTTTTATCACTACTGTCTACAAGTATTACAGTCTACTCATGTTTTATTTGTCCAACTATCCTCACTCTCTAGAAATCTTGATTTATGGCTGACTTGAGACTCAGCCATCAAAAGTTTGATAGATGTCCAGCGTGCAAAGTATGAACTCGTATCAAATGGCAACAGTATCGTTTAGCAAGTGGGAAGACCTTGTTTGCACAGCCTTTTTGAAATGGCGTTTGTTCTAAGAAAGCAAAGGCGCAGCATTTCTAGAGACTTTTGGACCCGCTTGCATGAAACTCTTAGCGGTTTACAACCTGTACCCAAAACGAAAAGAAAGAAGAGTTCAAACAGTATGAGTAAGAGAGCCAAACGAAATATCATCAGTTCCCGAAACTTCCTCTTCAATCTCCCACAATTTATGGATTCCTCTGGAATAGCTCGACACACATTCACATTCAGAGTGAATGGGGTGCTTCACTGCTCCCAATCGCTGTGGATTTCAACTGCATCGATGCATGGTTTTGAAGGAAAAGCATCAGCTCGAATCCTACCAGTTTCAGTTCTGTGTTGTTGATCGTGAACAGTTTCATGCAAGCGGTCGCCTCGAAACTTTATACACATGCTGAACTTTCGTTTCTTAGAACGAATGTCATTTCATCAAAAAGGCTGTGCAAACACCGTTTTTTTTTTCGCTAGCCGAGCGATACTTTTGCAATTTGATACAAATTTATAATACGCACGCAGGACACCCGGGGGCGTAAGGTATGCTCCCCCGAGCAGGGGAGGGTCCCCTTCCCGGTAAGGTATGCTCTCGGGGAGAGCAGAGTGAGACCCCGAATCGGGGCGTCTCGACCCCAAACAGGAGAGCATACCTTTCGGCCCCCGTCAAACTCGTGACGACTGTGTCTTGAGACAGCCATGAATCAAGTATCTCAAAGAGTGAGGATAATTGAACAGATAAAATATGAGTAGATTGCAATAGCTGGAGATAATAATGATAATAAATGATAAAAACTGACGTTAACCAAAGGCGTAACACAGCCATCATCAGCTCAAAGTGGAGTAGTAAATTTTACTTACACATTTTGGACTGCAGAGTGCTCACGAACACAACAAGTAAATCGAATTCAGTGGCGTCCAGTGGCCAAATGATTTTTCTAAATGAGCTATGCGTCTCCTCTGGACAGGCTTCCTATCGATCGATCGA
>UZAF01016746.1:0-12688 GCA_900617895.1 Haemonchus placei
TGAGCGGCCGACGCCGCCATCGTATGATGACCGCAATCGAATGCGCAGGTTATTTTCGACATCAAAATACGATTGGAATGTGTCGGAAGAATCGCACTTATGAGTCAGACCCTTTTTAGACAGATCGGTAGGGAGTGGCCATAGCCACGGACGGATGTGGACAAACGGTTTACAGCCTTCTATAGACCGGATTGATAAATCAATTCGGTAATAATCGGCAATAATCGACCAGCGGAACTGTGTCGTGGACATTGCGAACAACAGGGATAGCATGTAAGGAACCTACTCAAACTTGTACTTTCGGAATTGAAGGACAGACGTGGGACGTCACCAAGTGGAGTTGTTACCCCACGTTCAGGAATCGGCCCTCTCCTGTTATGAGTCCAGGGGAAGTACAGATCTCTTCATCGGCTTGTCGTCAGCCAAGTGTCCATTCGAACTTTACACTGGACCTGGAGGATGTCGAATGCGTAGGCCCAAAACAGATGATCCAATAGTTAAGGGAACTTCATCCTGTCACATCTATTTCCTAGTGGTCTATGATCCATTCCTTTACGGCAGTTGCGACGCGGAGTAACCTTTGTCCCTTTAAGCCAGCTGTAAAGGCCTTTGAATCCGATCTGCACAGTTTTACGACTGCTCATTGACACCCTACGAATTGTAGGTACAGCTATTACTGCCGCTCTAGCAACAGGTTCCGAAGGATCGAACAACCTGGGAGAAACCTCGGTTAGTTTAGCAATCTGGCGGTCTCTGATCCCTTCCCTATTTCGACGAATTCAGCGAAGCTTGACATTCCCTTAAACGGTTCCACAGAGGTAAAAGACTTCCATAATGTTGTTTATTGGTTGTAAAGTATGAAAGGGGCAAAACGACAAACTGTGCACTTATGTTTGAAAAATGGCTTGAACTTTTGTGTATACGTGCCCGTGTCTGATGCCCACAAGGCAAACAGGCATTAATCATTTTGTTTTACTAGTAAGTGGTAAGTGTAGCCGATCACGCCACCAAATTTATGCCCTTGAACTTCAGCCTCAATTTCTTCTATTTGACCCAATGTACCGTCTTCACCTGACCACTAGTTAAACTCATTATGGAAACCGAGTGCGTGGCACGCTCTTTGTAAAAATACAACACAGTGGTGACAATGAAACATGACCAACCGTTTTCGGTGCACTACCTCTCGCAGGAAAAGGAGGGCTGTCTATCCAATTTAAACTCCTCCAAACTCTCCAAAGATTGATGGCAGTCGACCGATTTTGAGTATAAATCCTGCGCCGATTGGTTGCTTTTTAGGATTCATACAAGTTGTAAGTAGCATTGGTTAGCGACATAGTAATTGTGAATATCCTGAGAAACAGTGAATATAAAAAAAGAAAATTTTTTCTGGTTCTGTAACGATTATAATACACTTAAACACCGGGTCTCAATTATGAAATCCCTTTTGTTAACATTTTTTCGAAAACTCCTACACATAAAGAAAGAGTTCAAAGCTTACACAGCCTTTTAGTTGCCAGTATTCCACTTTGGAGCTACCCTATCCTCTTCGCCTTCCCTTCAATCGGTGGGGGACCAGTGAGTAGGTTGAAAATCGAGGAAGTAACGTTTTCAAAAGGCAATTAGGACATTCGGCCCAGCGAATCCCGCTTAGAACCGGAAAAGGAAGGGACCAACACAAACGGACAGGAAGTGACGGTTACCGTGCCAAAGTCCACTTACATTGGCCCTTAGTCAAAACAGCCAACCCGGAAGCGACACTCGTCAACGGTGAAGCCGCTGAGGAATGCGCCGGCTGTTGATCGGGTTGTTATCACCTAAGCTGTTCAAACAAAAAATTAACCATTCCGTACTCCTAACTGCGTCTAAAGAATATCATACAGAGGAAAAACAGGTGAATTAGAAATTGATATTATATTACAATTTCAATTATAATCTAACATACTACTTGAAATAAAAGCTGTTCATAACATGACAATTCACTTTAATTGAAATTGCTATGGTATAAGGTTGAAATTGGTATAAGGTTGTACCAAAATAATGTAGTTTAGAGTAAAAAAAAAAGAGAAAAAAAGAGGAGGAAATCGAGTTGTGGTCTAGGTAGTATATAGGAAAGTTATGGAAACTAGAGATTGTATTACTGGTATATCCTTAAATCCAGTTCCACGAAATACATCAGACACGCATGGAATAAGTAGTAGGCTGCACTGACAGTAAGCATCGCTAAGTATAAACGGGGTTTACTTTCCGTCCAGATTAATCAGGGTTCCGCCAGCTTGAGGTCAAACAAATGCCCGCTTGGTCGGAAAAGTTAGGCTGATCCAAGCGAGAATGCCACTGGTCTTTTGCTTATTATGTAACTTATGTAGGTAATAGAAAAACTTCATTTTACTGATGAAAGCTGAGGATACGGCGCATCCATAATTGGGTTCACTGTAAGATGCATCATGATCTAAGATTTCATCACCCATGCCACACCCATGCGGAAGGTAATATCACAACATTAGTAGAAACGTCTGAGCCATGCATAGGACTCCTATTCAAGATCGTAGTGAATATTGATAGGGCATTTGGCCCTGATGATAGCTCTTGGTATCCATATGATATGTGCTTCCCTTCCGCATGGGTCTGGCAATTACAAGCAGCAAACCAATACGAATGGGAACGATATGGTACGGTCTGCCCCGTTTCCTAATAACCCCATTCGTCACATTTCAATAGCCCCTTTCAATTCTATACTCGGTAACAGCCACGTTGAGAACTAGTTTTAAGAAAAACCCCTTTGCGTGATTTGTCGATAATCGTATCAATTCCGTTTGCAGTGCAACGTTAGAATCGGTCTAGGACCGTGGGCAGACTATAGTTCGTCTAACAGACGATGATCGTTCTTAGGGTAAGGTGATTCATTCGTCCAATTCCGTCGTAAATTACGTTTTGGCCAGATAGTTTTTGTTAGTAGAAGAAACGCACTTTAGATGGAAAATTCTGCAAGTCAACAATTGCTGCTTTTTATTTCTTCAGTCAGGTCTCGCAGGGATTTTTGAAGGGTGTAAGCTAACGAGCGATATGGAGAGTTCCAGAGAATCCACTTCAAGCTGCTTCAGAACCATAAATCAATCAATTACTTAGTAGTACAACCATACCCGCTCCATTCGGGATGCAGACAACGAAACATGTCTGAGACCGGATCGCGCCATGTACTCGGAGTTTTGAGAGCACTCGAACTCGTTTTGGACTGAACCACAACTTTTGAAGTTCTTCCGGTGCGTTATTCATAAAGTTCAATACGGCTGATTTGATGCTGATGTCTTTTGGAAAAATTCTTGTCTTTTGGAAAGAATTCAATTTTCCGCTTTTAAAATTTCTTAAATCCTAAATCCATAGACTACGAGTTTTCGTCGGAGAAAAAAACTCTTTTAGATTGAACTGTGTTCACTTCCAACAATTAGTAAATATTTTGTTTGTTTTGGCTTCAGCTAAAAATTAGGATATCGAAAGCAATTTTTATATAGTCGTGACTGTAAATGTCTTTGAGAGTCTATACACCAGGTGACGAGAACTCGCGATTTTCTGCTCCTCTAGCGTAACGTACCCAAATTAGAAACGGGTTCAGTTTCAAAACATTTTTCCTTAGTGTTTATTTACTACTGTGTAAGTGTTTGGGGAAATATGGTAGTGAAACGAATTGATCGTATCAACTTGGGTTGATGTGGGACATTGACAGTTCCTGTTGGTAGCTGACCGGGGAATGTGTTTCGTCGATGTCAGTGATTGATTGTAATGACGTACACAAATGTCAGCCAAAGCATGGCTGTTTCGATAGAAAAAATTAACAAAAACTATGTTCCTGCACGTTTGCATTGATGTATTATGAGCATTTAGTATATTGCCAGCAAATTTAAACTGATTGTTCCCATTTGTTCGATTTTTTTCTTCACTTTTGTACTGTGACGTGAAAATTCCCTTCAAAGTTTTTATCCCATCAGACCAGTCTTGTCACAGTTTTACTTTACTCTAACAGACTAGTTTTGCAATAATTCACTCCACTCTACCAGACCAGACTTGTCACAATTTATTAACACTAGCAAATTGGCCGAAACGGAATTAGATTCGCAGACCTACATTTGTACTGAACCCCTATTCCCCCAATGAATATCGAGCACTCGAATCATCACAAAAAAACTGGTTACTAACGAGCACTCAAAAGCCAATAATTCAAGATTCTATTTTGGATGAGAAACTCAACGAAGCGCTAAGAACCGGTCTATGAGCTGGATTGAGTGCATGGCGCACTTTGGGAAAAGGTAGTAAAGTTAAGTGGTTCGTCGTGTAGCAAGAGCCTTTAAACAGCATGGTCAAATGCAATTTGCCCTTCCTATTCAATTTGATAAATAAATCCAATATAAACCTATATATTTTTTTTACTTATATTTTTTATATTTCTTTTATATTTCATATTGTATATATAGACATTTATACTAGTTTTTACACATATCAAAGGTCTACTCAGGACCCCCATTCCCACTTCACCCTGATTAAAAGCACTGAGGGTCTTACAGCAGTCAGCAGCTAAGCAGCCTTTTCAACACCTCAGATTAATGACCGGGGTGTGCCAGCGAAAAAACGACCACGGGTAGTAGCTTACTCTGACAGATTTGCCTGCCCGTTTCCCTTTCAGTGTTATCAATTTTTTATGCCAACATTTATTACCTAGCACTATCTGTGGAAGTAGTGTAAAGGTAAAGGAGAGTAAAAAAAGGAATTTTGACAAAAAAAGATTGCTGCAGAAAAGCAGTGCTTGATCATTCACGTCAGACTGAACAAAACTGGCATTCAGCCAAATTTCTTTCAGAATTCGGGAAAGTACTTGACAGCAATTAATCCTTTGTAGACTGTATTCCCATGATATCTGACCAGCACATGTTTGTCCCTTTATTGAGCCACCGCCGCTGTCACCTACCATTCAGTGGCGTCGTATGCCTGTCACAAGGACTGCTTAGTCTCCGATTCGGCACGTCCATGTGACAATATGAATTGTTGGTTTAAGCCGCTCGTGGACCACGATGTTACTAAATATATTCGCCAAACAAAAACCGACGACAACTAATTCCAAACGCAAGTTCGTTAACAAGAGAAACTCATTGGAATATGTGAAAAAACTGTTTAAAACATAAAAACATTTACCACATGAAAAACAGCAAGACTATATTTCACGAATTTCGAGTGAGATTTCCTTAAATCCTATATTATTTCTGATAAATCATCGAAAGATGAACTGATTAATAATTCTGTCGATGTATTACTTGAAGAATTCGATCATGATGAAAGCTAAAGCTCAAAATAGACTGATGACTGTTTTGGTATGCGCCATGCACTCGACTTCATGCGGAGCTATAGGTATGTGGAGTGCGTACATCATTTGAACTATTGATGGAAATTTCTTGGAGAAGAACGTGGATGAGTTTTCCGGTGTCCACTCCCAGCTTGTGTAGGGCGGCCGAATTCCTCCTTTTCCGGGTGTCCCATCCCAAGATTCGGAAAATGGAGAGTATGACTGAATTGGAATTGTGTTGTCTTCTCACTACAAACCGTATAGAATAGGGTTGCAATGGTGCAAGTGCCGCCTTTACCCAAAACTCGATCTTTTGGAAGAGCATGTAGCGGGCTTAGACATGAAAAGTTTTCCTTCCGTTCAGAATCCATTTGGTGGCCCTTTCCGGAGTACTCGTTGGTACCTTAGCAACAAGAAGGCTGAGTGAGCATCCAGTTGCTACTAGGGTAAAGTCGAACGGTGGAGTGCTATGGAAAAACCGACTTTAACTATTTATCCCTCATTTGTAATTTCGAACCTAAAAGAGTTCCATGTCCCATCAGACATGAACAAATTGAAACCAAGACTTTCATAAATAGCAAATTTCATAACCTTTCGCTGCAAAGAATGAACTTAGTTGCACTTGCAGGAAGATTAATGGCTTCCCAGAGGTCATATAATAAATGCATGACGTTTCAAAGACTGGATAGGCTTGTCTAGGAAAGCTGCCCTTCACCGGCTTCGCGGCTTGAATGGGCGACTCACAAAACACTTAGTGAGCCTTTTATAATATTTAAAAGTTTTCACATCCCGAAATGTCACAAAATTGTAGCTGGTGTCTTCTTACCAATCTAGTAAAATCTAGTAGAAAGTGTTTCTATAAGAAAGAGTCAGAGTTGTCTGACTTTCTCTCGATAGATACAGTACCAATTAACTCACCCTCAAGGGCTGGGAAGCATCATTGACCAAGCAAAGGGATTTGATTCAGGACTGGTCCCGAAACTATACATGGAGGAGATTCAATTTGAACGACTCCATCTACTCCTGCTTACGTTGGACCAAGATTTATCGAGCTGATTTTGTTTCCTAATCATAACGCGCCCCGTTTCCGAGCCCCTCCAGAGTATCATGGAAGCGCTTAGGTACACGGTCCATATTCTTACTTAGTAGTAAGTGTTGTCCATAAATTAATTTCAATGATTTTATTCTCTTTTTTTGCTCACGTACAATACAAGCCAGTCTGAGGCAGTGGAATGCACTCTTGAGCGCAAAAAAAAAACATTTTTCTTTATTAATAAAAGCATTTTAAGATTGTAAAATAAGATTGAAAAATCCAAGAAAGCAGATTATTTTTGGTGTTGTATTAAAATTACTTCTCCTGGAATGAATTCAGGCACAAACCAATCAATCCCCAAGGCATTGAAGGCTTGACGGGCTTGAGCGATATCCGATTAGGAAATTGATTCCCGAAGTGCATGCGTACGATTGTATCGTCACATGGCGATGTCCACAACCTACGCACAAATGTTTCAGCAACTTAGCTGACAGGAAGTCTCGTACTCTGCCTCATTACTACTTAGTAGTAAAATATCCGGGAAAAGTTGATTCCTGATGCCTAGACTTGAACTGCCATATTTACCTCCGAGCAGAACTACTCTTCACTTTTTATGAACACGTTCACGTTTCAAAGATCGAAATCGTTTTGAGACCGCTTTTGGACCGATCCGGTAAACAGACAATGGCTCCACAGTAATGGACTTAGTCCCCATACTATTTACTTGATCTCGTAATGAACGTTGAGGCGCTATTTGTAGGTAAACAAAGTGATGAACTTGGTTTTTGATATCTTACTTTCGCAATGTTTATGTATAGTTTTGCCCTTATCAACAGGCCACATAACAAATTCCATTTGATTTTCATAGTTTCGCTTTTCTCTCTTCTCACGTACAATCACATGTTGATGGCTGGTCGTTAGCTACTGCTCGGGGCTGATAGCGGCGATAAGATCATATCACAAGATCGTATGGCAGTCGGTTTTCGCTCTGTTGGTGTCGATTGTCGCCTATGTGTCATAGAAATCCTACCAAATGACTACCACAAAGAACGATACTCCCCCCTTTAGTACACTCGTGCTGAAAGGGCTTTGATTATTTTTTATTGGCTTAGAAACGATTGTAAACTCTGATAAGAGTGCTTATCGGTCGATCCGGCGCCGACCTTGTATTTCCCTTTCGTTTGATACCGCACGATTCTGTATTGTGTACACAGTCTCAAAATCAAAATACAAGAGATTAAGGAAGAAGTTGACCTTCCGAAGAACAATCATCCGATTTGTCAATTCGGCACGAGGAATGACGTCGTTCTGATCCGATCATCGTACAAGTATTAAGGCAGTTAGAACACATACAGATACACAAAGGCATAGAACTCGGGTTTCTAGTCATTAAAAATAGCCTATAGTATAGACGTAGTCCTTCCTCCGCTATCAGTAAAGGTTCTCTCCACCACTACCGTACTTTCGGAGGAGGCCCTGAGAGAAAGTGCAGTTCAGAAACAGTAAAAGATATTAATCAAGATGTAAGGGCAGTTTCGATACTCTTACTTTCGAAGAGAACAAAAAGAGCTCCGCTTGAAAGAGCAGTGTCCAACGAGAGTTAAGTCTGTTGGAGTGCGCCATGTGCATTACTTTCAAGCTGGGCTGCAGCGGACCGGCTCTTATGATCCCTCGTGATATCGAATCGAATTGATTGCTTAATTACTACTGTCTGTTTGCTGCCACGGCAGCTTCAGACGGCGTGCTCCCATCCCCTTCGAGGCAGCTGTGCCATTCGAATGGTCATTGAGCCGTTGATATGCGTGAAAAGAGTCAATCCTCAAATCAGAACTCTTTCTGGTCTAGTCCAGCATGAATCTTCCATGTCCGGAGGACGGACATTTTGTCACACTTGATAAAAATTTGCTTCCAAATTTCCGAGCTTTTTTGCGGTTCAGGCGATACTAGCCGAGGCCGAATACACCGGAGAATAAATCCTCCAATATGCCATAAATCTACCAACACGAAGAGCTCTTTTGGAAAAATATGCGTTAACGCCTCGCATTATAGTTCCGTAATGCTATGAACACTTTTTAGGGAATATAAATTCCAAGCACGATGTTTTAGTTCGGCGAGTTGTGCCACACAATCTTGAGGGAGATAAGAATCGGGCTTATGAACTTGTGACTACGAAACGTATTCGTTAAAGGGCAACGCTTTCCAAAGGGCAAGGTCATGAACTGGAAAGCGGCGACATTTCCGGAATCAGGCTCCTACAATCCGCGACTTTCTCGAAAAAAACATCACATGGGAAGGTCGTCATGTAAACACTTGAGGAATTTATGTGAAGAGCTCCGCCTTTAGCGGAGCGCCTTTAACCACTTTCTATCTCTCATTCTACAAAGGATTACCATAGAATTCCATCAGATTCTTATTGATAACAGCCTTTGAGGAGCGAAAAGGTCAACAAAAGCCAGCAAAATTCTCGCAAAACGTTTGCAATTCCAACCGACAAAAAACTGATAAGAGCATGTTTTTTTTACTCTTCTTTTCTGAGCCACATTTGGACTATGCCTTTTGGAACCTCAGTAGAAGTGATATAGTTTAAAATTAATTCAATAACCATGAACAAGCTATTTAAATAAATTAGACAAAGAAATAAAATAATACTCTATTGGACATCCAGAATATTTGAAATTGTCAAGGCGACGTGTAGCTAACCTAACCGTGAGCAAAGAATATTTCTTCAAATGATAACTATTTTACTACGGTATGACGAAATTTGCTTTTGAAATGAGCTATGCCACAGTAACACAGTGGACTGGTAAAACTGCACAAGATTTCTCACTCATCACGTTCTGTCCCCGTAACTTATTGATGCAGTGTTGTACTCTGTTAGAGAGAGAATTTCGAAAATCTATAGAAGTTGGGCTTAATTGAAAAAAAAAAGATTGAAAATGTTGACTAAGCAACGCCAAAAAACTCTCAATTTTCGGGGTGTACTCTGTACTCGACTTCCATTCAGAATCGCAGAGACCTTTGAATTCGTATGTGCTCTATACATTAAATTGATTGTTCCAGTTAATGGCATGTATCCTCTCCGCGAGTCCGATATAATTCAGCCGAAGTTGGAGGAATCAGCGAGACTTTGGGGACAAGTCTGAGTTTGATCCCCGGACCACACGGCACCGTAACGCTGTCCCCTCAGACTGTCTCACCTCCAAATTACCAGCTCAGCATTATTCCTTCTCCATCTAATTTATTAGCTCTGCACTAAACCACCACGTCCAATTTACCAGCTTGGCACTATCCCAATTATCTAATTTCCCCAAATGCCCTACAAAATAGGGAATCAGAAAGAACGATTCCGATAAGCTCGACTCGACTAACATCATCTTTTAAACGTCCAAATTTATTTTGTGCCGAACGAAGGCAGCCAAGCGTGTAATAAGCCTTTCCGTTTAAATGCAAAAACTATTCAATACTCTGAACCACTGTCCCAAGCATTTCCGTGGAAATTTCAGTTGAATTCTCAGCAGGAAGGATTATTTCCACTTCTTTAAACGAGACGGATGAAGACAGTGGAGGTGCATGATTTCTTAACCACTTGAGTACATCTACCCATTTACATAAATAAATTGAAAATTCAGAAGTCAAAGCGAGTCAGGGGGTGGGGCGAAGGAGGAGGGGTCTGTACTACCAACGCGGCCCGGTCAGATGATCGAGTGGAATAAATACTGTGCTTCTTGAGCACTCAGTAACGTCGTGAACTGAACAGCTGTGCATCTGACAGATGTCGCTGTTACTTTTTCGCTTTTATATCTTGAATGGGCTTCTTGAAGGCCCATCAAAGATACTGGATAGCTCTTCTCTCAAATCGAACAACTTTTGTTTGTCTTTCTGCAACCTTGTTTACTCTCAGTTGTAATCTATCGAGTATAAAAACTGTGTCCTTAACGGTTCCAGCAGCCCATGGATCTATTCTTTACTTTCCTTTTGCATTAGTCCAATTTCTTCTTATATAACAGTTTTTGAGTGCATTACAGTTGACGAGACTGATTGCGTCACTAATTCAATTTTCGTTGAAATCTCCGACTTTGGACTTTCAATCGTCGACAGACAATTTTGTCACGTAGAAGTCGTAGAATTAAACAAACCGTTTGCAGTACAGTTACGTCATATGAAGAAAAAATTGAATCGAAAATCAAACGGTCATAACCCCATCTTTTTTTGGGAGTTGCGGAACGCATATAATTCTTTCATAGTGAGACCGTTGGCCCACCCTTCACTCATGAATTCATCCCTTTTTCCTTTCTCCTTCCACTCCTCCCGGACGAAAACTGAAATCTTACAGCAACTTTCCCGTTTATATGATATAAATACGTTCCCTAAACAACTAGCACGGTATTTCCTTCGTCCTTATTATTTTCACTTCCATTTTTTCTTTACTCATCCTTCTCCAATCTGCGATGTTTTGTTATCCCTGTAACTTTCCTCCTAGAGAACTTTAGAAGAGACAGATCTCACTGAAGCCCTTTTAGTGAGCTGGAATTTTCATTGAAGCCCTTTTAGTGAGAATCTCTCGAAAAGGAGCTCATCCCCACGTGAGCTGATCACTTTTCGCTTCAAACGCCTACTTATATGCCATACTCTAGAGGCTTCAACTATTTTTGGGACTGTTGGTTGGTGCCAAACCTATCTGAACTGGAAAACTTCTGACCTACACTTTGGTTTACTTATGGATCCCACTGCTTAAGCTCAGTGCATGTTTCGATCCATAGGTTTTTTTGAATGGGAGCTGAGCTTCTGGGGCACTCTGGGAAGGTAATCAACCAATGCCCAGCTACTACTCGAATTAAAGTTAGCGTTCTATATGGAGAGGTTGTGACTCACTTTACAGGTTCCCCAAACCTATTGTTGGATCACCGTATGCTTCCGGTTTTCTCCAACAAGTAAACTTCGAGAGTAACCTTTACACCTCTCGATGTCATTGAATCAGAGATTGTTTTTATGTTGTATGCTGGTCGCCCCAACGTGTGGACCGCCCGCGGGGGGTAATGCCGGCAGGGGGAGGAGCGGGCGCATGGGCCCCACCCCCTAGCAGAACGGCGTTCCATCAATCTATTCTAGTGTGTCGCCGTCGTATCGTATCGCAGTGTTCCGTTGAAGCATTTCAAATTTCCAACATCGACATACTTTACTATACTACTGTACACTTCCAGATACTTACTATTTGCTAGTGCCTGGTCTGTAAACCCCACTAGCCAGCATCAATGTCAATGAAGAGAAAAAGCTTTTTCGTGAAACTGATGAGATTGGTCGGAAAAGGAAGTGAGTTCATCAATTTTCTATAGGAATTACTGCTGAGTAAACCTATTTGAGGCCATTTCCTGTGTCCCTATTGCTTCTATGCTTTCGTTCTGTTTCCTGACTCCATTACTGAGTTTCTCAGACCAGCCGAAGTTCGATTACCATTTGATTGATGGGACTAGCTTTTGCTGCCAGAGATATTTTTACGCTGGTACACCAGTGTAAAGTACCATCGCACCCGTGGGGTTTAGTGGCTCATCAAGAAACCATGCAACTCAATGTTGCATTAATTCTCAGTGCAAATGTAATGGCTGCATTTTCCGGAACATATGACCGTACAAACCACGAGGAATGACGCTCTGTTCCCTCAATCTTACGAGAATGAGACCTTTGATTAGTGTTGTCATACATGTGACTGCCCCTCGAGTTGAGGTCAGACGGGCCGGTTCTGAAGTTGAACTTTTCGTGATTGATAGATGTGAATTAAGAGCCCCATGATTCACACCTGTTAAAAACAACATCATACTCCAGTGGGCCGACGAGGAAACTATTTGGAATTGTTTTACGATAAGTCAGATTCCTATAGGGACTTCCGGTAGTCTCCTGGAAGAAGGGTCACGACTAAAAAAGGTCCATTTGATGATGATCCATTCAGTTTTAATTATTTGATTGTGGATTTTTATGAGTTTAGTATGTTTGTAGGTTTAACGGTAGACTGAATGTTTGAGCAATGTCAGCTGAACTAATAATGAATTCGAAACAATAGAAATGAAAAGAGTAAAGTTAAAAGCCTGGAAAAATGGGCAAATATTCAATGTACATATGGGTCCCAGTTCCAGAAATTCAAACTATTTTTATCTCCAGTCGCTCCACTTTGGTTAAATAAAGTTTATGCAATGCAAGCCTCCCTCTCACATACCTCACCCCTCAATGTACATATGGGTCCCAGTTCCAGGAATTCAAACTATTTTTATCTCCAGTCGCTCCACTTTGATTGAATAAAGTTTATGCAATGCAAGCCTCCCTCTCACATACCT
>UZAF01016746.1:13205-60522 GCA_900617895.1 Haemonchus placei
ATTCAGGGTGATAGCCAATCGTGTCAATATGTTTACTAAGCCAAGCCCTCAGACAGAACCCATTCCAACATGAGCTCCCCCCACTGACAAGAATGTGGGGGTGAAACAGGAAATGACCTTAAATTGTGTTTACATGAGAGGCAATTTTATTGAGAAATGATTACTGCTCGGGTTTGTCCTCTAATGAGTTATATTTTCAGATCAAGTTCAATCGTCCAAATCCTGTCTAGCTCAGATCTATGAAGCAAGGAAAAAACAGCGACAGAGGTGAGTCAAAGTCATTACCATTTTTGATCCTTGCAACCACCTCCCACCCCCCCCTCTCACTCCCTCGACTTTCACCCGTGCCTTTTAACTCCTTCCTTTTTCTAATCCCACCCCCATGAGCCTCTAAGCCTGGCCGACCATAATCCCTGACGCAGCCTCTGCAGGCTGCTCTGCAGAAAATATGCTAGGAAATTCCATTTTGGCAAAAGGTGCGAAAAAACGACAGCCAGCTAGCTCCTGCTGAAAGCTTTATTGATATGCACTCTGCTTTTTCTTCCGTCTGGGGATGATTGACTATACGAAATTTCAAATAAATGCTGATACCTTCTGAAAAGTGCTCCGGCCTCCTGATGAGAATTTTCGATCATTTCCTCAGCAGGACCATTTTTTCGAGAGCAAAACGACTAATTTTTTGTTGTATTATTTTTCGTTACACTTCATTAGCATGATTTATCAAAGATTATCTGTTCGAAGCAGCTCGTTCTCGAAAAAGGTGTACTCGACAAACACAAAAATTTTGCCCTTTTTCGAATTGTTTTTTGATACCTTTCCTCTGGGATTCCACGAAAAACTCTGTTGAATTTGAAAATTATTAATTCAAAAGCGATTTTCTCGAAAACCCCAGAAAACATGAAATCAGAAGTGGTCTTTGATTTGGAAAAAGTCAAATGCACCATAGGTTTATCATATGATCCTTCGCTAACAGATTGGCCACCATCAAGACGAAAATAAATTGTTGCATCGATCTTTACTCTTTTGCTTTTATTGCTCGGCTGATCGAGAACTAGGCCCTTTCGCCGAGGCCTTGAGGTTTGTAGGCACGTCATCGTGAACCACCAAACACCGAAAAACTCTCAAATTGAACGCAGGCCATAAAATTAGTCATAATGTCTCAAGAAGCGGCAGGGAACTAGGCCATTACACCCTCCCAGAACGCTTCCACCCGGAATCCCCCGAATGCCTGGTCTATGCAGATCTGTCCGAGTTGCTTTACCATAATCCCCTCTTCTTCAGATCATCGCTCTCATCGCATCTATCACATATTGAACCTATGCCAACGATTCTCGAAGAAGATGAGTCCATGTTCACTACCTATGAAGAATATTCTCGGATCTAGGACGATGGAAAACTGGACGAGTTCTCTCGCACCGTCTACCAAATTGAAAGCACACGTTTAGCGTGCTTGCTCGATGTGGATCTCACTATTTTCACATCGTGGTGACATGCTTCAAACATTACGAGTTCTCGATTATGTGCAACTACGGATAGAGGAACAATTCACCGTTCCCTTGGTGAAGTCATTGCATTCTTCTAAGTCATCTGTTGTGTTTACACAGAAGTTGTTTGTTTCGGGTTTTCTCCATTCTTCTATGTAGTTCATACAACAGATCGATCTACTACTGTAGATGAAATAGGTTTTGTATTGTGTAGATCGGTGTGCTACTGTATTTTTTTCTCGATTTCGTTTTCCCCGGTTATGTTTTTCCGTGTCCTATTCTTTACTCATCATCTCCACGGGTCGAATTTAGCAATTGTTTTTGTTTCTTTATATATTTGCTTGTAACAAGTGCCACAGTTGTGACCATATTTATATGAAAGAAGTAAAAATTCTACAAAAAAGTTTTTTGTGAAATAATTGTGTAATAGTAAGGGAAACGGAGTGGTCCCACGGAAAAAGCTCCGGAAGATCGTGTTGGTCCCACTTTACTGATGTTCCTTGGTCAACGGATGTATGAATCTAAAAATTCCTGAAAAACCATCTCCCCAAGAGCATCGAAGCTGTTCACTGAGGAAATAAGAATTCCGTCTGCGTGGGCAGATCAGGTCCATAATCCCACTCGGTAATGGGCTTGCGTGCGGTAGGAAAACAGGACAATTACTGCAAGGCATGCAGTTATGGGGAAGTATGGTGTGTGGTGCAATTGCAGCATTTCAATCGTTACCTCTAGCACTAACAAGATAGAAAACCAGTAACCAGCAGCCCTTGCAGGCCACACGCAAACAAGCCAGCCGATGCATACCAACGATTGCTTTCTAGCCGAATGTCTGAAGAAAGACAGCTTACTCGAATGGACTGCAAATTTTTGCAATAGTTTTCCACCAACAGTACCATTCTGAACGAAACGTCCGTACTATGTCCCTAAGCCAAACGAAAACTCATCCTATTCACCAGGTTCCCCATCTGAATTAGCTTGGAACACGTCGACGACTAATATGATTGACTCGAATTCATCGTTCATAACATAAGGGCAATTGCTTGATGGAAACTCGTCCTTCTCACCACTACATACTTTGTTGTCCTCCGGTGCTGATCACGAGTAGTGCAAGGAAATTCGCCCAGCAAACCTCTTGAAGGGTCAAGCTGTCGTAATTGAACGAACTGTAGCCCAGAAGGCAATAGTGCACTGTAAGGAGGAAGGTGTGGGAGGCATTGAAGGAGCGGGGGCGGGGGATAAGATATGGAAGAACATTTTAATGAAAAACAAGTTTTCTAGAGGCGATGGCAATAATTAATTAATTAAAACCAGCCAGTATCGTGACCAGAAGTGCAGCTCGGTCATTCTTCGAGGAAGCTTTAAATCTTCACATCTAGGAAGTCGAAAACATCAACTGAGCATCGGAAATGGTATGCTCCAGTGAAAGGCAATTTTTCTAATTACGACAGCATTTTTCAATGATTCATTGAATATAGCAGTATCGTGATCAAGAGTGCAATTCGCTAAGTTTCTGAGTGGACGTGCGAATTCCACGTTCTGGGAAATATCAAAGGTAAAAGTTCAAAGGTAGGTTGTTTTTCCTAAGTTAAGAGAAGGAACTTGTCTGTATGCACGTAGCTGAGCAAATTCGTCGTGTCCACTCTCGTATGGATCCACCCAATTACACGTAAGGGCTGTTAACCTCCTACCGCCGGTGGAGGTGTTTAGGTCCTGCATCAAGGAAAAGTGTGAGGAGGGTTTGATCCCCGAACTATGGGCTTGATAGCGTTGCCGCTTGCTACCAACTTATTTCGTTTACATACATAAAGGAGAGCAGTTAAGTTGACATCGAGTACAGCCGTTCCCAGAAAGTCGTGGACAACCTAAAGGAAGCTAAGAAGTTCCTGAGCCTCCCTAGGGTTGTACACGACTTCCTGAAAGTGACAGGGAGAGTGAGTGTGAGTCCTTAAAAGCGAGTTTAAGGGACAGTTTCCATTTCGATACGAGTGAAAGAAGCCATCGCAATCATCCTCAAGCTGCCAGCAGGGATGTGCCCAGACGATATCGCTCGCCCTTGAGCCTCTCTCTTTCGCTAGCCCCGAAACCGCGTGATTCCGACTGACTTTCTCTTCACTTTATCGCTTCCATGTAGATGGGTGTGACCGGTAGAGCCACCGTGTTGGCGATTATGCGAGGTCAATGAAATCCAGTTGACAACATGGTTGCTTGTATGAAAACTAACCGATCGATCAGTGTGACCATAATGTACCCCATTCGCATGCACCCATGTTACTGACAACAAATTTCAACTGTGACCAGGTCGACTGCTTTTTTTTACGGTCGCAAAAAGGAAACAGTACTACTTTCGCCCTGATCCAATATACGAAAACGGAAGGTTATCACTACCGGTACAACATTTTTTCGATAACTCAATGTTATTTAGATTTTTAGAAAAATATTTTCAACTGCTTCAATTGCAATTTCTTATAAGAGCTGCTGAAGTTTTATAATAGTCAGTTAACCACTTGTTCTGATATAAATTACCTGCTTTCCCTATGTAGTTAGCTTCGTTAAAAAAAGTACAAACCACAAAGGATTGCTCCAACTATTCGATTACCAAGAAGTAACTCTGATATAAATATATTTAGCAATTACATGTAACATTATAAACCGTAATACGAATATAAAAAAATAATCTTATGTTCTTAGTCTGGAGGCAAATAGTTTCTGTCTCGTCGCCAGACTACAACAAACCAGTTTAAGTTCCGTTGTATCCGTTTTCGAAATGCATAGAAGTGGAAAAAGAAGAAGGTTGCCGATGTAAACATAAACAAGTGGAGTGCGCCATGCATTTCTTTTCCACTTGATATAGTATAGAAGTAATCAAACGCATTCATGGTCTTGGAGATGACCAACGAAGGTTGATCTACGACCACATCAGTGCTTTGCTCCGACTAGGTAATTCATGTGGCAGTTAATCATTATCAAGCAGGTAGTAGGTCTGATCTCCTTAGATGAGGCTGGGTCTTGAAGCCGGGGTTCTTCATAACCACACTATCCCTCTTCATACTAGACATATGTAGATCATTTAACTGTGACCAGAATTCGAACCCCATCCTACAGCTGGCTATCCTTGATTGGAACATTTTCTCGAACGTTGGTCCCACTAACAAATANATTATAAAAATGTGAACACTGTAATCCCTCATCGGTACCAAGAAATCTGCTTCAAAGGACATCATGAGAATGTGACATTTAAACGAACATTAAACTTAAGCTCTCAGGGAAGTAATAATGCTGAAGTAATCTACTAACGTAAACGACATTCAGCAATACTAATCGGAATTACGGTATTGGCTGTTATTAAGTGGCAGAAGGATTAGGTGATTGTGAAGCGTTCAAAAATCACCAGCCCAACGGCAGTAAAATCAACCAACTTTCCCTCGGGAGAAAATCGCCGAGAAGTGACTCTCTCCGAAATCTCTAATATTGATTTGGGCACTTTTGGCTATGTAAACGGTTAATAGGCGTGGTTCGTGAAATGGGTGGAGCCGGTGGAACTAGATGGTCAATTTGAACCCTTGTTTCCCAACGTGGTTGTTGTTTTGAACGAAGAAATTGACGGAAGGCGACCTCTACGGGTGCAACCAGTTCACAGCGAGTATTGATCTAGGAATTATCATGGTCACTTCCTATGACTCAGACGTCTTGCCTCTGCACTAAGAAACCACTTAGGATAAAGCAGTGGTTGACAAGATCCTCAGATGAGTCCCAGGTTCACCTCAAATCCATCATCCCGAGAGCAAATCCTTAGATTTTGGATTCTCCTCGACGGACACGCTTGTGTACCCCATTGAGTCCGACTATACAGCCACCCATTTCGACGTTTCCCACGAACCTGCTGCTAATCGCACCACGCGGTAGTGATCACGATGGAAAACAACTCATATTCTTTATTGCGGCGATTGCGTGTCCCCATTTTTTTGTTGTGGTTGGCTGAACGACTAAATTTAGCCGTCCCGTTTCTGCAAGAAGTCAGAAATTCTTATGATGTCCTTCTGATGGTGAGAAAAAACGTAGACAAAGCAAAACTCCGTGCTACAATCTCAGCCTTCAATCATATCATCCACTACAACAACCCCTTTGGGAAGAGAACGGGGTCTTTGCTAAGCTGCACTTTCAACGACATCCGTTTTTTATCGTTTTTTTTTTTTGCTTCTGAGTAGTTTTGCTTCCTGCACAAAGCTGGTTGCTTTGAATTTTTTTGTATTCAGCTTTTCCGAGAGAACAGGTTGCTGAAAAAGCAACATCGATCGCATCAATAAACAAAGGCATTTAGGGTGATTTGGAAGGAATGCGGTGACGGTGGGGGGGAAGAGGGTGTCTGCGGGTGTGGGGTAGGGGTATGGTTGTGATGGTACCAACATCTTTCCTAAACCCTCTTTTTGGGTCTGGCGGAAATGGGTAGAAGTTGGGTAACAAGGAAAGATAAAGCTGACCTTTCGAACCGCTCATGACGACCCAAAGGGATTTTAATGCATGGCGCATTCGGGAGGTTCATTAAATCTAACTTGCTGATTGTTTATCCGAGTATCGCTCTCATATGAGTGGGCCCATCCGGAGAAATAGCTTTCCCAAAGCAGCTCTGACTCAACCAATTATCCCATCGCTAACTAACCTAATCTGAAAATGACGTAGGCAGGATGGCCGGGTGAATTAACGAGGTGTCCGTGGCAGATATCGGTAAGCTCAGCTGTTCAATGACGAAGGGAACTCGGTTGTTGCTAGTGTCGTCGATTCAACTAGCCGGAACATAACAACAATATGCCAGGCAATGGTCTGTTGATTGACGGAGTAGCCGTCTTCCATATGGGAACCACGTTGGTGTAATGGAACAAACAAAAGATTAGCAGAAACGGCAGCAGTAACAAACAAGTACACAATAACGCTTTCAAAGTTTCGTCTTCCGATATCCGAGAAAAGCTGCTGATCATCGTGCCATAGTACCTTCGAACATTCAGTCGTAGTAACACCTGGCCGCATCCTTAAACCACTGACATTTCTGAGAGGATGAGCGAGTCCTCCTTAGGCTTGAGTGCCAGATGGGGATTTTTATTAGGGGTTTCAAGTCGAAATTGAGTTGTATGCTAAAGACAATGTCGTATAATTGACTGATATAAATAACTGATTAGCGATTGAACGAGCCTAACAGATTAAGCCACGTATCCGACATATAGTGTGCTTTACAAAAAGATTTAAAAGATTTATAGTCAGAAATAAAATTGTATATATCGCATTAGGGAATATACCCAATTCAGAATATTCAAAGTCCATGGCTGTTAGGCTTCCTATATTCTATGACTGTGCATATTCCATGGAATAATTCCAAAAACAGCTCCAACTGGTTCCAAAACTCAAACTCTCCCGTCATATTGTAATACTCAAATCCGCATAAGTTATTGTGTACGTGTGTTTGTGGAATAATTACGGGGTCTATGACTAATTCTGTATTCAAAAACTGTCTAGTTCTGAATGGCATCCGATTATAGCACGTATTTCCCTCTCCCTTTGATATAATCCTTCCCGATCAGCTGATCATAATGAACTGGATTCATGCCAAAACATAAACAATGAGTGTTGGAAGGCCACAGGTGAGTAACCTGTTGGACCGCCAATTCCAGCGTGAATTCCTTACATCGGGGGACCGCATTCCAGTGATGACAACCTTTTGGAANGCATAAGTTATTGTGTACGTGTGTTTGTGGAATAATTACGGGGTCTATGACTAATCCTGTATTCAAAACTGTCTAGTTCTGAATGGCATCCGATTATGGCACGTATTTCCCTCTCTCTTTTTGATATAATCCTTCCCGATCAGGATCATAATGAACTGGATTCATGCCAAAACATAAACAATGAGTGTTGGAAGGCCACAGGTGAGTAACCTGTTGGACCGCCAATTCGAGCGTAAATTCCTTACAGCGAGGGACCGCATTCCAGTGATGACATCCTTTTGGAATGCTGCCGTAAGAGGTATAAGGAAGGAATAAAAGGTTCTATTTGTATTTGGTTTTTATTTTATTCAACCGCAATTAATAAAATTCATTGGATGTATAGGAAGAGCAACTTCGCTTTTCCCAGTCCGATGCTGCAATAAGTCATTCACATAGTTGGGTAGCTTTTGCAAATTGCAAGGGGATAGAGCAACTGCCAGACTAAGCAAATCAAAATCTATGAGAAATCAGATTTTGTTTGTTGTTTACTACATACTTGTATGGCAAACCATAGACCGCGTAGCAATCTACGTAGGGACAGATGTTAATTAATGTAGAGCTATAAATAGTAAATTTTCAGATTATCTAGATTTGTAACGATTTTCTATTTGTATCCTTGACTTATGAAATATATAATACATTTCATCTGCTACCGCAAACCTTCCTTTCGAAATCTTTTCATTAATCAAATGGGTGGGCTAAAAATAGCACTGAGATAAAAGGCAGCGGTAACTTTTTTAGTCTCTGGATTGCTTGCCATTCGGCCGAAATGAGCCTAAGCCTATATCGATGGCGTCTGGGAGCAGTTCCGTGCAAGGGAGATGCAATAAACTTTGCAGGGCCCGGAGGTTGCGGTCAGGGAAGGGATCGTATACCAAATGAGCCCACGATTTCAGAAAGGAACAAACATCACGGCACGTACTCCTAAGAAGATCTCAGCTTCTATTTTTATAAGCTTGGATTAAATGACTGCTCATGAGGGTTGACCGCAACATTCCCATGAAATAAATATTCAAGGGACAAATGTAATGACAAGTGGCGCACTATCATCCAAGCATTGCCCAGGGTTCGAGTCCTGGGTCACCTCATATTGGGAACGTATTCAAAAAGGGATAGACTAACCTTCCTCTTCTCTACAAAGGTCTGGGCAGCTTTGTTGCACGTCATCAATTACTTTTCCCATTTTTCTGCATCGATGCTAATGCAAAAAAGCAATCTATCCATCCCTTTCCGCCCCGCTGATATGCACGATGGTATTCCTGGACATCGAATCTATTTTTATCTGTTATTCTCTAAAATTCATGCACTTTTGAATTTTTCATATGTGAGCCAAATTTGTGCAGCCCATGAGGCGTTATTTACTCAAAACGACTACGGAAATATGACCACAGCTTAACGAAACAGATTACTAGGCTGTAAACAATGTCGTCATTTTTTCCGAGTGAATTCATTCATAAATCCTTTCATATGACGGATGTTAATATTTGCCTAAAAATGAACGAATTCTTTGAGCTTTTCGTCCCCGCAACATATGCATTCATTCATTTCCACAACAGTGAGCTAAAATCGTATGCATGGCGTAACACAGCCAAGCTAACGAGTGTCAGCATTCAACTTCTTTCCCAGATTTTGAGAAGGGGAAACAGGTTAGATTTAAAAGCAACTGCAGCGCGTAGTGCCGGGCTGCTTCGAGGATGAGCCATGTACTCAACCTCTACTCGGAATCGTGGGAGGATATGAATGTAGAATGCCTCTACACATTGACCTGAAGTGGTCATACAGCCTTTTTCAACATTCTTAGAGCATCAGAGCATCTTATATTCTCTTTCAAGTAATTCCCGTCAGAG
Organism: Haemonchus placei; assembly: GCA_900617895.1. NCBI lineage: Eukaryota > Metazoa > Nematoda > Chromadorea > Rhabditida > Trichostrongylidae > Haemonchus > Haemonchus placei. The sequence continues at coordinate 22,290 of UZAF01016746.1, forward strand.
AATGAAGATCTTCATCAGTTTCCTTTCTTGTCGATCGCCCATGCCAATGTAGAACCCCACGGCAATGAATTTACATAGCCTATCAATTGACCCATAGCCATAGCCAAACACTTGAAAGGACAGATAGGGGCCGACAGAAGCTATTGAAAAAAGATATAAGACCAGGAGCAAGAATTTGCTCTGTTCTAGGCTTTGTTCTAAAGAGACCTATATTTTTTCTGAGACATATTGAAGGGGATACTTTCAAGACGCAGAAAATTCCACAATTTTCAGCCACCCTGGAGAGGTTTTCCCCTCAGCCAGCTTCTGCTCAATCATTTGGGAATATTCATAAATATATGTGTGAGAAAATAAACAAATTTCGGGGCTATGAATGCCTCCATTCACATGTGAAAAATTCATGACGCGTGGGGTAGAGTGGGACAGAAACAGCCTCCCATTAATCCAAAAAAACTGCCGATATTAATGGGGTAAAATCAAGTGGGCAGATAGATAACTTCCTGCAAATAATGCGAAATTGGATGGGCAATTATTATCAGAATAGGAAATGATTATGATCCAACGGCAGCGTGCTCTGATTGGGATACCCAAGGGAGGATGGGAGCTAATGATGGGGAACTTTTCAAATGCCAACAGTGCTTAAGGCAATTGGGAATCCAGCTAAAAACAGCGATTGGAGCAGTTCCGCAAAATAGCTCGGATATTCGCTCATGGGCCCAATTACGAAGCCGATTTCCCAATTTAAAGTGAAGTTAACTCGCAGAACTGGGTACACTTTCGGCACTGAGGTACTGAATGGTTCAAAGACCAACAGGAATGCAGATTTTTCACGAATTTTCGTCTAATTTGGTTGAAAATTTCATTTTCGATGAGACGACCTTTGTATTTATTGGTTTGTCACGATTCGTCTACCGAAACCTATGATAGAACCTCTGATTTGGAGTCATTGCCACTTTTCCTTTATAAACAAACGTTTGTGAACTCCTTGCTGTCATCGCAGCCTTTCTATTTACGGAATGAGCCCGCAATGTATTCAGGTTCTCGTTGGAACTGCTTTTCTTGTTCTTTCAGCTGCAGAGTAAGGGAAACGATCGGCTTCCTTGAACCAAAACCAGTTATGCATAAGCAAAACTTCCGCACTAACAACATGATCGCAATTGCAGCTGCCATATAGGGCCAAGTTGGGGTTTCGTATACAATTGGAATACTACGAGGAAGTATGTTACTAATTTTTCATAGTGTAACCCATAATCCAGACAAGCCTGCGCCAAAATGAAGGGCTGCACTCTTCGTAACATAAAATTTGCAGTGTTGTACTATCTAATTATGGGTTATACCACTTCCTGAAATAGCTTCAGGTAGGGGACTATTTCAGGAAATCGCCAAAATCTATCGTTGAGTCATTTCCCTTACTGAGTCACTCATACTATACAAGCCATATTTAGAATACCAAATCAGTACAGAAGCTCGATGCGTCATTCAGTTTTGAACCAAACTTTACTTTCTTATGGTAGAGCTAACGATCGATTACTCAGTAACCCAGATATTGAGCTCGGTGGCAGTAGATTCATGAGACCAAGACACCCGATTTCTGACCCAATCCTGTCTACCTCATCCATGAATGCCCATTGCCCTTTACCGTCTGCCCATTTCAATAGAACAACCTAAGCCCCATCCAAAACCTCCGTGCTGAACCACCAACAGAAGATGCCAAGCAAGTGGTGGATTGCCATGACGAGACAACTTGAGTGGGACAAATGGCAAGGGGAAGTTAGGTGCATGATAAGGGTAGCTGAGAAGTACATTGAATGTGGGACGGAAGATCCGATTCTGAACAATCCTGGAACCTATCCAAGTACTTTCTAGGCTCTACATTCATTCAGTAGAGCATCCTCCAAGCTTCAAAGTACATCAGCAACATCGATTTTCATAGAAAAGTATCAGCCGAGGTCTCCAAGAACTGCCGGAAGGAGAACTGATCTCTGTTTGGAGTGTTTCTAATATTGGAGGCTCCCAAAATTCCAAAGATACTTTGTTTAAATAGAATATATCACATGGAAGTCCAAATATTTTGCAGGGTCTTTGGCGAATTCACCCCGTAATGACGCCATATGTTCGAAGTAAAAAGTAGTCCTTTGTGAACGGAGCAGGTAATCGCTACCCAACCCCTGAGACTAATCTCTAAAGCATTCTGCCCTTTCTGTACACTCCAAAGACCAAAATAGTCCTAAGCCGAAAACAACACAATTACTACATATATTTTCGAGCTACTACAACAACGCCGGATGACGTAATGGCCAAGCGATTTCTGCGAGGACACTCATTTGTAGCAAAAATACCAAAAAATATACGTCATGATCAAAGATAATAAGATTTAACCCTTGTTTACTATCCTAATTCACTTGTGACAGGAATTTTTCCATACCACAACAGCTCTATGGCCATACTACATAAACTCATAAAATAAAGTAACTTAATAAAAATTGGGGTGCATAGCATTGTGCAAGACGCCCATGGATGGATACTGAAGTCATTCTGAGCTCATTTCGTAGGCTCATAAAAATGAAATGAAATTGTCACTAAACGCAAAAAGGTCGGAGCGAAGCGGCTACGTTTCCTGATTGACAAACTGATTCATTACACTGTAGACATAACATATGGCCTAACTTCCAATTTCGATAATACTGTGTACTACATATAATGGGGAAATATGACATTCTTTGGAGGGCTTATCAGCATTCACGCGGGAAAACTTATGAGATGGGCCCATATCGAGGAAGGAGGGGGNGGGGGGGGAGCATCGTAAGACCAGCTAGCGAACCTATGGGCTAGAACACATGGGCAGCGAATGAAGTTCTAACTAGATTCTCTTCCAGAATTATGAAGCCCTCCATATTCCAGAACTGGTAACTTGTAACTGTCATGAGAGGATTCAAAAGTCATTGTATAGATTAAATAGGCAATCAAACGCAACAACGGATCTGAGAGAAAGTTGAATGCATGGTGGATTCCAAGAAAAGGCTGACTCCGTGTCCCAGTTACTAATTGATGCAACATTTTCCCCACAGCAATGTCGGACTTTCATTTCTTCAATACTAAACTGAGAATTTCTTCATTTGAGTGCGTGTGTTGCAGAGTACTTGAACTTGCCTACTGAGGACGTTTGAACGGCGCTTTCAACCACTGCTCTACTCACGCCTATTATCTGATGCATAAGTCAATCACTAATCACCAAGAAACACCTTCAACAGCTCTTTAAAGTGGCCGGTCTCTTTCATCAGAACAGAAGGTCACACTTATCAATTCGCCCAATACTTCTTTGCAATGACCACTTAGAATATGGTGGTGTTCCGATTTGGTGGTGTGACAGTGTCAAAGGCAAAACAAACAAAGACATCACAAAACATCTTTGAATACATTGGAGTACTTGTTCCTGAACAATAGCCAGAAAAAACGCCAAAAACGGTTTTCCAAGAATTTCCATCCCTTTCTTCCTCCAACGCCTGGTCTAGGACCTACATCATTTAAACTTTTTCTGACAATTCGGTTCAACAGAAGAATCCGACGAATCTGCGACGAAGATGGACAGCAAACCGCTAGGCTTAGATGACCTGTAAGAAAGAACCCGATGAAAATCGGGAATTCCGGAGCAACGGGGTATGCTGAGGTTCCAATGTGGGTTACATAAAGAGAATTCCAGAGGAAAATTTGAAATTCTGGAGCTGTAGAGCATTTCGAGGAGCAAAACTGGGTGGTTTAGACGCGACGATCGAATAAGTAACATGGAGCTTTTCAAAAGCAGACAATCCAATCCTCTTAGAGAAAGTCACTCATCTAGAAATGGCGGCAAATAGGAGTTTGTACTAGACGTTAATCTAGATGTTTTCATAAGCGAGAATATCAGAAAAAATCCCGTCGAGCATGAAAATAAAGGAGTTCCACCCACTCAAACAAAAAGAAGTCTGAGCTACTTCTGGATGCGAAATCAAGTGGTTGTAGGGATGCGCCATGCACTCGGCATTCACTGCGGTTGAAACAATAAAAGCTGTCGATTTTTCCGGACTAACTGCTAGATCGGACTATCTAGCTCTCTTTACTTCAAAAAATGACCGAAAATTCAATCTCATGCTTATTCACTTATTATATCCCGATCGTAAGCTCATTGCTCGAGCATTACTTATCCTTCAATATCCCTCAGGTCTTGACCCATTGATGCTGAAAATGGTAGTTGCGAGCAAATCGCTAGTCCAGCACAAAAGGAGGCTGACAAATGTTTTTCAAATAGGATGTCAGTAAATAAAAAATAAATGGAGGTAAGTTTTCAGCCGATTACTCGTATAAAGCCCTGAAGCGCTGTTGTGATACCATCCCATAGCAACTGATCGACCTTATTCTAGGGAGACGGGTCTGTCGCCTGTTCCATGTGGGAACCAACCCATGGAACATGACTTCATAAAAGAGTTTAAAAAGAACCAAGACAAACTCTAACGATTTAGATAAGTTCATTACTCAGACTTGCAGAACTAGTCAATACTCGCGGAACTTGGTAACAACTGATCAATCCTAGAAAGGCCAAAGATATGACTTCTGACTGCCCTCATGGGATCCAGTCTAAGAAGAGTGCTCCATCTCTTTTTTGCAGAATTTAGTTTTTCTACAAGCTTTCAGCCATGTATGGCAACCATGTTTTGCTTTCTTTTGAGCCTTACAAATCCTTCAATGTAGACGTTTTCCACGAAGGGAATTATGCTCGCCCAAAAACAAACTAAGCCATCCTATGTTTTCCACATGCCTACCATTCAAAATTGAAAATTTCATGCCGATTAACTAGAAGCTGAAGAATCAAGAAAAAATAGGGAACTCTGTGGAGAATTCTCGAAGGAGTGGCCAACTTTGATTATACCAAAAGGAACACTCATCTCCAATGAATAAGTTCGACCCTGACCGAGGAAAAGTTAGGAATTTCAGCAAATACTATATACCACAATGGTCAATTGTAAGCTAGGACCAAGTACATCAAAAAGCAATCAGAATGCTGCTCGGACGAAAGAATTCAGAGTGCGCCCTGCACTGGACTTTTACCCATTCCATCCTAGGCAGATTTCGTTTACGCAGTGGTCAGCGATAGCCGCCAGATACGTCAGCCCCCATATGAGCTTGGACTTCTCTTGAAAAAAAAACTGACAACGACCACTTGTAGGTAAGGTTTTGATGAATAACCCATGCAGTGTTCAATCGAAGGACCATGTGCGCCTCCAATTCATCATCAAATTTAATTTTATTTTCATTACACGTAAGTGATGTTGCGTTTATTTTTATTTACTTGGCTGTGTTTATGCTGTCAAACTCGTCGAATTAGGTGCACAAATAAATGAATAAATAACATAATTAATATAAACTCGACGAATTCGCTCTTAAATTTCTTGAAGGCGTTGGATTTCCCGTATGATTTTCTATCCTAAAATGAGACCGTGCTCTGCTAAATTATCATCATTACGAAATTAGTTAAAATCAGTATTTTGTCAATAAAAAATAGAACATTAAGATAAAACGATGTTATAAAAATACGTTACGTAAAATCATCTTTGCAGTAAAAGTTCGGTCTTTATCACAAAGATCTTTGTTATCAGGCGATACAAATACTTAAAATGTCTCCAAAATAAACAGAACTGATTAGGCCATAGACTATTTTTGTAACATCGTAAAAATACCACGTGGATTCGTGAGAATTAGGCAGCGTAGCCATACAGGTTCAAGCGATCTCTGATGAATTAGAAATGACGGTGACAACCTTTGCAATAATGACATGCAGTAGTTGTAGTGATATCGGGGACCTTCAGCAAATAGTTCCATAAAAATTCAGCAAAAAAAAATGTAAGAAATATTCAGATAAAGAATTTGAATAAATGAATAAACAAATAAACAAAATTTGTACCAAAAGTTGGCCAAAACGTTTAAAAAATACGTATTTTTGAAATACCGATGGCAACTGGGACTGGCTTTGGTCTGGCTACCTGATTATTACCTTTTCTACTCTAAGAGTGCACTCTAAGAGTGTATAAACAAATAAATAAATAAATAAACAAGCAAACTTCGCATCCAGTCATTTTAAAGACGGTTTCTTGACATATCATTAGGATCAATTTATTTAATTTTACCAAGGGAACAGGCTAGAAGCAAGAAATAACAACAAAACCTGTGAAATCTATAAATTGAAGCTTGAATGGGAATATCTTGACCTCGTGGTTTGAGAAATAGCCAAAATATCGTTAGTGTTGCCTGAGGCAATAAGGCAAAAGCTCGAAGGAAGAAGAAGTATTTGAACGCTTCCCAACAGCTCAGAGCATTTTGAAGACAGTCGAATGTATGGCGCGTACAAGACTGGAACTACCGCTTCACTAAAATCCTGAACATAGAAGATCTTCCAACTAAAGACTTCGAGAGTACACAGCTATTAAACTAAAAAAATGCTGCATGGTAATAGTGTTGTCGATTGCTTGATAGTTGACTCGTCCAGGAGTACAGAAAGGACGAGATGTTAAGCAGACCAGCCTTCGTGAGCCACCGTGTTTATCCTACACTAATTTGGACGAGATTGGATTTTCCGTAAAGTATCGATGCCTGGAGTTCTTTACATCTTTTTTCCAACTATGTATGACATCAAGCCTTTAGCAGAATCTTGCATCACTCCCGAGACATCTTAAAGAGGCTTATGGAAACGTTGGCGTCACGGATTTACTACTGCAAGCCGTTCACTGTCACACATCTAAAATCCTAGCCTAATCACCTTAGTCTTTAGAATAACGATTTTCACGTCAAAAACGGATTTCCACTTTGTCACATGAGAGAAGCCGATTCTGAGTGCATCGGATAAGCGGGTACTCGTGCAGCTAGTTCCTACTACATAGCTAGATGACGTTTACTAATGCTAAGTAGTCAACCAATCTGCTGCCATCCGGAAATGAAGCCTGAACGACTGCTAAATGATTACATTTGCAGGTTTTTTCCGATGCTGAGGATGATATATCAGGGAGAGCTTCTTTGACCAAAGCTTCTCATTATTCCTACTCCAACTGAACAATTAGTACCCCTCTCTTAGAATTTTTGAAAGGTTTTTCGAAATCCAACGTAGAAACCTCAAATCGAATCTAAGTGTTCATCATACCTACTATAAAGCGATTAGTCTGTCGTCTGTCTGTCTGTCTGTATGTCTTTCACGAAATTCCTTAGATCCTTTAGATCTGCCTAGAGAGACCGGGTCAAGCGTGGGATGGGTGGGCCATATCCCGAGAAGTATAAAGCACACATCAGCTTGGCGGAGCCCCGCCCACAGTGGGCGTGGCGTGCGTCGAAATGAGCTGTACTGAGGATAATGAAATTCAGTCACAAGACGGCTTCAAAACTGGGGTTTGAAGGTGGCTAGAGGTGTGCATTGGTAAGTTAGATCGAACGGCTTGAGCGGAAACTAATAAACCCGATAAAGGTCTATAATAAAAATCAGCTCATGTGGCCCCGTTTCTCATGGCCAGAGCCCCTAGCGCACGCAAGAGCGTGCGTAGCCGCCTGGTAAGTTTTATACGCCTGGAACTTCAATACGACTATTCAAAAACGTCTCTATGTCCTAAATAAGCTTTCCGCAGTCACACCTCACCAACGACATACGTATGGGTTCATAGAAACTCAGGTATAGGGCCCAGGGGCTCACTACAGCAGGCATGGTCCGAACATCGAGTCCCGTACTGATACCCGCCCAGGCTAACCACGTCCCCATTTTTTCAAGGTTTTTACAACGGAAATTTTATTGAAAATTGGCTACAAAGTAGAGTTCGTAATTACAAGTATAATTAGGTGCACATATAGAAATAAATTTATATGTCACAAGTTTTCTATTACAGAGAATTCCAACAAAATCAGCTATTTAGTTAATGGCATTCTGAACAGAAACAGAAGTAGGCATCTCCAATAGTATACTTCATATTCATGCCTGTCCTTCATTCAGGCAATACCTTTACCCATTCCCTTTTCCACTAACCCCAAACCACTATGAGCCTCAGGGGGAAGGTGGAGACGGTGGTTCGTCTGGGTAAGAGGCGAAACGAGCCATCTTTAGTTTGTGTGGTTATTTTGTCTTTTTGATGTATTTGCTCACTGTCGTTTTTATGCTCCACTGATTTCAATTTGTTACACTTAACTTACAGGACCTGTCAGGTAGTATAAAAGCACCAACTTTATATCGGCTGGCAACCACAAGTTACTGTATAGGCCACATATGTATTCATAAAGCTTTTTCAATTCTGCATGGAAACCGAAGCGTAGGTTAATTCACAAAGCGGGATTCTCTACTGCTTAAAGACTTTCAGGCCTAAGAAAGAAGCAGAGATATTGCTTATCCCATTATCAATATCTCATATAAAAAGTAATAAATCATTCTAATCAACAAAAGCACGCTTCAGCTGTTATTCAATGGGTCTCATGCAGAATTATAAACAGTCACAAGTGTTTTCTCCAATGAGTTACAGCCTTCGCTTTGGAATATTATATTACACTGAAGGCTATCAAAGCAGCGGTGGCTTATCCTGCTCGAATGCAAGAAATTATAAGACATATGGCGAAGTTTGGAGGCTGGGGAATGAGTTTGGAAACGGGGACGCGAAATTGTCACGAAACTATAATAAGCCAATCTAAGCCTTGTTTTGAAGGGAGAATCCTAAAAATTTACTTCATTCAGGTACATAGGTATATTGTTTACTTGTTTATATTTAAATTTGCTTTAACATTTTGTATATGCCAGGTGATCTGTTGCGCAGAGGCTTTGCAGTGGCGCATTTTAACATGCGTTCAATAAATATGTAAAGAACCAAGTAAACTCAACAAGGGAAGGAACTAGTGATGGATCCCAAAGGACACAAATGATATTGATCAGAACCTAAACAAATTAAATAACTCAATCGTAGGCTCCTACAAACATGAAGCCATATTTTTCGATTCTTCGAAGTTATTGAGAGGCAGAGATTTGATGGAAGTTGGATAAAGTAGAAGAAGGATTACAGAAGTCACCGCGAGAATCATTTTCCTATCAAATGTTTCCTCACGATTCCACGGAAGCTGAGGTGTACCGCACTCTCAATCTGGTCATTCAGCAAACATAATTTTTTTTTCACTGACAGTGATAGCATGCTTGTTGGATGATTATTTATCTGACATTAAAAAACTAGAATATTTAAAACATCTTTAATCTGTACCGCTAAGGTCGACCCAACAAAATATTGGTAGTCCAGATAATGAACAGCTTGTTGTAAGCCATGCACACGCCTTACACCAAGAATTACTGAGATACTTGCATAGATGCAATGTCTATAGTTTTACTAACAGGTTCTCACTACGTCCACGTCGCCAACATTTGAAACATGTACATGATATTAATGAATTTGACCTATAGTAATAAATTTAGGAAAAAAAGAAGAAATGTTCAAAGATTGTAGAATTTTTATGAGTCAAAAAGTCCTAGGAAAGGGGCAATAGCAAAGTGCGCATTTTCTTACGAAAGTGCACTCCAAAAACAGTTCTGCATCTCCAGGTATAGGGAAGTTCGTAACAAAAAGAGTGGGGCGATTATGTACTCTGTTGACATTTCTTTTCTTATGACGCCATGCACTCTACCACAGCCTAAAATTCCGCGAAAGGTTGTTGGCGTTTGGAGGGTCTACCAGTACATATCGACCTTAACTTTAATAAACTTTCTGAGTCCTTTGTTACCCCCCAAAGTGGTATTTGGCGCTAATGATGATCAAGAGTAGGCAATCCTGAACACTGCGACAATCTTTTCCGATCACTATTGCCTAGAGGAAGCACAACAATGGTCCAAACTTAAAGATAATCTCAAGAAGAGTGGCTGCTAGAGACCGATTATAAAAGGTCAAGACAGATTGGGCCGTTTACGCTGAGGAATGAGCCATGCATTACAACTTCCATTCACAACTGTGGAACGTTCGGAATCCCGTCTCGTTCAGAACGTTTGTTGGATCAACCGCTATTCGAAATATTCGAACAACTGAGACTCAGATAAATGCCAGGCTCACATAACTAGGGCGAAATTTGATCCAGAGGCCATGAAAACGATGATGGCACCTCTAGCCAATGCCTCATCTTATTTCAAGACTCTCAGGGCAACTCAGATCTATGATATTCATATAAACCTATTTATAGTATAGTTGAAGGAGATTTAACAGATTTTCCAAAAATCCTACTTCCAACCAGGGCAGATCAGAAAATTAGCCAAAAAAGGTGAATCTCGCAAGGTTAGCCAAAGATGAGTATGCCTGGGGACAACTTTTCCCCTCACAAACATAGGGATAAAATTTCTATAAAATAAAATTTGGGAGACGATTTCTCTCTATCACAGGTGCATTTCCTTGTGGCAGATTCAATTGCTAATACATTCATAAACCACTTGCTCCTACTCTACCCTGCTACTGTTGAAGTAAGTCAAAAGCAAATTGCAGCAACATGAGTAGGAAAACGGCACCATGGCTCCCACTGCTCATCTGGAGCTTCTGGCGAAATTGTACGATTTGAACAGGAAGCTACCCGACCATCCACTGATCACTTGCGACCTGCCACCAGCTCCTATCACAGAGGTACTAGCTGAACAAGAAGTTCTGCAACAACGACCAGTAGGGTTGACAGTTGACTGGGCGATAGTCGAGCCATTGGATGACGAATTTTATGAGCGCCACTATCAACTTGTTATCGAAGAAGTACCCAAAATCTGTCGATGTTGATAGCGTAGACTTCGATCTGTTTTGTTGAATGGTTCAATTTATTTGTGTCAAAAAAACCTGGTATTTTTTCTGTAGACAAAACAACTTATTTTGGGACCTTCAAAAAGATCCGTTGAGTAGGGAAATCTTCTCATTTTTCAGCGTTCATCGTTAACAACCGGTTATTAGCCATCAATGGTGACATGGGCGTTGTTTACAAAAAGAAATACAACGCGCATCATAAGCATTGTTCGGAAATGACGTGACAGTCGTTGCAATTTGATACGCGGCGAAGATAAAATGTTAGAACAAAGTGCTAGAGGGATTGGAACAATAGGGACTTTACATCTTCAACAATAACCGTTTTTACCTATGCCCTTCTCAGAAGATCAGATAAAGGAAGTATTCGCTCAGTGACCGGATTCGCGTTTGGGGAAAAAGAAAAAACGAAATGAACTTTTTACGTATTTGGAAGTCTTTCTGAAAACCTGGGCATCTAATTCTTACACGTATCAGGGGCTTTTATGCCGAACAAGTTTTTAAGAGAGTAATTAATTAATGTTAATATCCAATGAACTAGTCAAATCGTCAAGTGAAATAAATGCTCTGCAACTGGATAAACATTGAGTAAGATGAAGAGAAACCGAACCCTCTTGAACTAAAGCCACATATTTTGATGAGGTCTTCACTGCTGTCTTCAAGGAAACCAGAGAAATCATTTGCCTTTCAGGAGTGACCCACATGTCTGTGGCCGAAAAATTATAATCAAATAATCACTACTGAAATATTATTGAAAAAATAGCATTTGAATCAAGTTGTGGTCTTCAGAAGTAATGTTTCCGGGACCACAACTTTTTTGACCATTTCATAGTAACGCAGAAAGATATGGTGAGGAAATCTGATGTTAAAAAAGAAAAAACCTTTCTGAGAACCCTCAATAAACTCAAGCAGCTACCGATCCCCTATCTGGGAGGTGAAACAATCTCTTCTCCACTGCACTACCTTACGCTTCACTATAAAGACCTCAGTTTCGATTTTATTTCACTTTACAATTTGTTTGCTTAGTAGTCAGTCACAGAGATTCATAAGTTCACAAATTCATGAGGTTTTCAGAACTATCAACATGCTCTAGACCTTGTTGATAGCCTTTAACACAAACACACTTTTTTTTGAATCACAGTAGGAAACATCCCGTAACCAAGTCTCCTTCGAAAAGTAAAGACATAAAATTACTCATGCAAACAGGCTCGTTTCAAAACTTCTTGTACAAAGGTAATGAAAGCAGTACATTACCCAAAACTGCGACCACTAAGGTGCTACCTACCAGTTTTCCAAAAATTCGATAAAATATGGCTACACACTGGATATCAACCTCAGACGAGATGTAAGACCGTACCTGTCTCGCTAGTGATGTTGCTCTAATATGTTACTGTCCTTTAGGAGGACGTGACTTAATGATTCCGGAGAATCGGCTCACAATGATCAGGAGTTGATGGGACCCTTCTCTGCACAATCCGAAACCTCAAAAAAGTCTTCTAAGACTTACTGGATCAGAATGTTATGAAATCCTCACAAAAAATATTAGGAGAAACTTCCATTAGCAGATTTGAGCCATTTTCACTTCATTTTATTTGAACAATAGCTATAGTATCTGCTCATAAACTACTAATTATTTTTGTGTTTTTTGATGATTGATTTGAAGAAAACAAAGAGCTACACAAATTCTGTAAACGGCTAGAATCGAATTTTGCTCATAATCTAGAAGGGGTAATAGCCTTCTGTTCCTCAGTAAGCGATCCTATGGCATCCCATGAAGGGATTGATTCACATAGAGCATTTATGTTTGGTTAAGGCACGGCTAAGAGCTAATATATGCTAACCTTGTCCAAGCAGGGTAGCCCTTCCAAACTGAAGCGGTTTGGGTTTTCGGCACATTTACCCGTTCAACGTGATCAACTTAAAGATTCACAATCCCCCTTCACAGAGATGACGTCGGAGACTGCAGCTTCTGCAAATCTCATCACATTTTCGCGCTCGACGTTGGGGAACAGCACAATCCCGATATACAACTTTGAAGAGCGGTGCGTCTTCGATAAACTTTATTTACATACAGCAAATAGTGACATATTAATCAAATCTTAAAAAGTAGGTACGTGTGAGAAAACATTGCACATAACAAAAATCAAGTGAATGTAAACAAATTCTGGAAACCGTGCTCTTTGTGGAAGCTTATCTCTCTAACAGGTGCTCTGCCGATGGCGAAGATATGCTGAAACTTCAGCATCTTCACCTGCCATACTTTCACCAAATTAAAACTTAGGAAGTTTCAGGACAACAGATTAGATGACAAGGGCCAGAAGGACACTTTCGCGTGCGGTCGTCTCCGCATCGCTGTTTAAGAAATTAAAAAGTTTCCCCTGCGCCAGCGTTGAAGGAAGATACAGCCTAACAATTGCATTTGACTTTTGGACGCAACGGCAACAGAACAAACGACTGGAAGGGGCTGGCGTTAGTACGATACAACAAATACACCTATTAAAGGCACTGTTAACAAAAAAGTAAGGGTACCCTTTTTTTGACGGTAATAGGTAGAACTACTTCAGAATAAAGCGATAACAACGAAAAAGCGCAAAAAAAACGAGCAACAAAAAGTATTACAAAGGGACAAAAAAAGTGCTAGGAAGTGGGGTTGGACATCTTTCACATTGGAAAACGGCGGTTAGGGAGTGTTCGAGCGAGAATGCACGAAGGCGACGCAGTGTCTGCAATACAGACAACACATCGAATTTAACGGAGTTTCTTAAATAAAAAAACATTTGCATGCAATAGTCTACACAAAATATGTTGAAATCTTCAATAAATTTACGAGAATAGTTAAAGAATGCTACCGTAAAAAATTCATAACAAAAAAAAAACAATAAAAATACAAACATAAAATAGAAATAATAGTTGAATACTAGCTCCTGTACGAGGCGGTCGACCAGCTGATCATTCCTGGCTATTTGCCAATCTGCGTATCGATTTTTCACCAGCTTCGCTCCAGTGCGAACGTGGTGAATGACAATTTGAACACGTAGTCAGCCTAACGAGGGGCGGAGGCATCGCGTTCCCCACTGTTCCTGGCCTTATTGTGCCCTATCCAGCCGTTTTCCAACCTAATTCCTGCACAAATGTTATCAGAGGGGGCTCAGAATTCTAACCATGTGCATATCTTCGAAACCATTTAGTCGTTAACAGTGCCTTTAAGCAAAAGTGGGTGTATTTACAAGCCAGACGCAATGCTCACAATCACTGATGAGGCTAGGTATTTATTACAGCTGAATCGGACGAATTCTACAAATTTAAATTTGGAAGTGAAATATGGTAATAACCAACCATTAGACATTTCTTGATACCACAGATATTGGGCCATCGAGGTATTTGGCTAAAGCGTGAAGCTTGGCCCGTAGTAAACCCAATTGACAGTCTTTGGATGCCTTGAATGAGATGAAAATTCGTGTATGAATGTTCGAGAAAGGCAAGTATTATGAAAGACTCAAAAAAATCATAGCTAAAAACCGCTTTATTAGGTTTTTGAGATTACTAAATATAAATAATAAGTTCTACAGGATCTTACCTTCAAAGCAAGCAGCATGTTTGCTACTCGAGTTGCGGCAATGATACCATCTTCACATACAAACATGGCCTCCTTCAAATCTTCTCGTCCACCTTAAGTCTAATATAAATACCGCAGAATCATATATATGAATAATGTATGCCAGCCTTTTTTATCAAACGATTCCCAGATACTCGAGATCAAAGCCGCAGAAATGTTTGCGTGGTCCTTGCCAATACCGAAACCATTGTAGGCCAGCAATAGACCTAAAAGGTTGAATTTACTCTCAAAAAAGTTTACAACTCCTGTCATACATAATATTATAGGCTATTCGCTATCTGTACTTATGATTGAAGAAACACCAAGGACTGTCCCAGAAGCAACCTTATTAAACTACAAGAAAAAAAGATAAAAGCAGTTATTACGATAAAGGGAGGATGTGAATTTCGTCTTCAAAGAGGAAAATGCTGGTAGAAAGATAGAGGATGTAGATCAGGTGAGTGACCATCCTCTCTTTGAAGAGCCGTACCGCCTGATTTCAGCATTGAGCGCAAGTGAACGGTGTGCGTCGATGCACAACGTCCAACGATTTAGAACATGGAAACTCGTATCAAGGACTGATAGTGCCATAGCGTCGCGGACATTTTCAAAAGACCGTGACCTAGCCTGCTAAGTAGCTCTTATTCTTTACTTCTTCACTTCTACCGATGGATTCACAAAAAAACTCTTCTGCTCGTTCCCCTCTGGTCGGCCATAAAGCTCGCTATGGATTGACAGAAAGGAAGGGAAACCAGGGACACACCTTCACGGTTGAATAGCAACGCTCCAGTGACTCCTGCAGTGTTCGCCTGTCCAAGTACTTCTTCCAGAGCTTTTTGACGTAACATCTGGATTTTCATAAAATCTTGTAGAGATTCACAATTGATTTCGTGGAGGTGCAAATATTTTACACTGTTCGACAGAATACCTTATCAAAGAGAATATATTTTGCAGAGAGTTTATGTACATACTTTCAAAATACAGTGAAAAAACAAGAGATGTCAACAAATAAATATAAATAAAGTTGATTGCAAAAAAAAGTTTCATCACTCCGTCCAACGATGACTGCATGTAGTGTCTACGCACACATAGTAAAGCCTCATCTCCTCCTGAACGAAGTCGAGTGAAATTTTAAGAAGAACGACTTTACTTCGTCGGTAAAGAGTAAACAGGCCTGACCTCTGCCCTTCTGGTTTGGGCTTGGAAGAAAACTGCTTGAGTACCGCCACACTTTGGGCACGGATGATCTTCAGTTTTCGGCAGCGTAGGATCGTGTACTACGTCAGCACAAATTTGAGTCAACTCACTAAAAGTAACTCATACTTCAAGAGATACCACAAAACATGGGCACAAGACAGATAACTCTCGACAACAAATACTTACTCGACTTCGTGTACCAGCTTATTTACGTATATACATGGATTGTCGGCAATCTGTTTATGATCACAGTTTCTGCATGCATACATAAGTTGACGATGTTCTTTGTCTTCTCGAGGATAGAGCATGTTATTGCTAAAGAGATACGATACATCAAATTGGAAGATCCGATCAGCACTTTTTCAAATAAAAATCTTGACAGATGTAATCTCGATTTGCTTTGAAAGCTCGGTAAAAACGTGCCATGGAGCAGCCATAACAACTTTCTATGACGCTTTGTCTGCCGTATTTAGAGACATTTCTAATCGATTTCGGAAAGTATTACAAAAAGGGAAGACATCATCCCGCAGAAGCTCTATCCGACAGACTGTGGCTAATCAACTATTCCAGTATAAATTCTTGAGGTCACCGTGCTACGTCACTAAATGTGAGAACAGGTCGGAATAGTGCAATACAGTTTTTTCTACTTGGACGTGAACTTGCGTAGCTTCACTAAAGATCCCTCAATAACACAACTCCACTCACCATTCTGGACAGAATTTGATGCCAACGAAACCAGGGCCACTCATGATGGGGGAGCTCACCACCTTAAAGCAACTGACGAGCACCACATCGAAAATACACGCGCGTCAAAAGTATGGTAGTATCAGAATGATTCAACATAACGTCGGGCCCCAATGGCCGTCAATAAAATCTCGTGGCATCCTGATAACCGTTTATGAAAATAAATGAAAACACCGAACTTTGCTATACAGCTAGAACTTATGATGAACTGTAAAAGGATTCATCAGGAAAAACCTGATACATAGAACATGTTTAAAAATGACTGATTTCGTAGAGAAAAATTATGTAAAGGTATGTACATGTGGATTGAAATTACGAAAGAAAACGCAGAGGACAATATTACAAACCCATCGACAAGCGGCTCACTTGTAAGATGTGCGAATTTCACCGACAAATAACATTTTTTATAATACAGTACGCACCACTTCTATAGCTATGCGAGCTCAGTGACTAATCCCCGATATCACAACGAATAGAAGAAAAGAGGAGAAAGTTACCACCATCTGGCATACAAAAAAACTTCCTAAAATCATTAATGACAGAAGTTGGAGAGGTTCACAACAGAAGCCCCTAACGAAATGTCAATGAAGCTGATTCACCAAAAAATGAAAAAGTTGTAGCATGAAAAACAATTACTTTGTACAAAGTTTACCGATTATACTTAATCCTCCCAATCTACCCAGTTATCTTCCTTCTTCTTCGGGTCTTTGGATTCTTCTTCGTCTTTTGCACGAGGTGTAAGGGGTCCTGATTGTTCATCCTCCCCATTAGTCGAGCTTATTTCCTAAATGTACTGCTATCATCAAAATACGAAGCTACAGTGCTAAAACATTAATTCTTGGAGAAACGGATAAAAAAAACAGAGGCTCCCAAGCATTAGGTATGTAGTGAACCAAGCACAAAGCAACTTAGCATAAGGAGGTAACATATTTCAAAAGCCTCACCACTGCACCATTTGAAGGCTTGAAATGAAAAAATAAGTGTAATGAGAAAACCAGAGCGATTTGAAAACATACTAAATGGTAAATACAGAAATAGATGTAAGAACGCAATGAAGCAGAATCTATGGAGGAAGTAAGTTTATTCAAGGCCCACAAGTTCGACGCATGAACCAAACTTTTTGTTACTGCTTATTACGCCCTATTCACAACTGCCAATTGAGTCAGTCGCCACTGGATAAAAACATCCGTACCTCAACATAGTTCTTTTCGCTGCACACACTCCAATCATCCGCCGAAGGGGCAGGACTAGTGGGCTGTTGGTCAACAACAGTAGCTAGTCCATCCGATTCAGGCGATTCTCTGTCTCCTTTTGCCGTGCCTGTAAAAAAGACACTAAACAAGAGTTCACAATCAAAGACTCTTTTATTTTGTGGATTTTCAAATATAAAGGGTTCTTAGGGCACAAACACTGAAAGCGCAGCAACCAATTAAGCGTCCATTGCAAGGGCAAGAAAGATCATTTACAACTACAAAAAATATTTTTAAGAAAAGTACCCTTTTTCTGTTTCTTTCCATCAGTCTTGATAGTCAGTTCCTTCAACGAAAATGATTGGCGGAGTTCCTCGTCCATTTCTGCAATTTGCACGGCAAAGAAGTACCGGGACCAGAAAACTTTGCTGTCCAACTCTGACGGCACCTTAAAATGTTGGAATGTATCAATACCATTGAAAATATAAGAAGGGATCTTGGCTATCAAACCGAGCTCAAAAATAACGACAGTTTCTAAGTCGAGAAGATGTGTTATTCCCCCCTTCTTCTACAGAATACGAAAAATTCTAAGATGATAGAGGGTCTTATTAAGACCCACTTTTGAGAAATGGCGATCGTAATGACCATGTTCCAGCCTGTCCAGAAAGAAAAGAAACCGAAACTAACCAGCTTGGAGTAGATCTCCCTCAATGATTGGTTATTTGCAATAAGCATATTGATTTCAGCATCGTATTCTTCAATATTAAATCGAGCCACCCATTTCGAATATCCTTCAGCATTCTCTGGTTCTTTGCGGAAAGTATTTTCAGTCGATTGTAACTCCAACAACTTCTCCTGCAAAGACTGTTCTGAAATCTAAAAAAACATAAGTGTAATATGGATAAATCAGACAGAGTTGTTCTTTGTTAACTGCGACTTTCAATTTTGCAGGTTACTATTGATGAAACCTACCGGAGGTAAAATGGTTTTACGGAAAATTCTCGGTCGAATAACTTCAGTTATGTCTTCTTCGCCATCGGTTGTTTCTTCAACAGCTAAGCTCTTAACAGTATCGGTGACGGTGTCCACGACAGACTTCATCCAACCAAATCCCAATGCAGCACCTTTTTCGACCTAAAAATCGTGGGTATACAATTATGGCAGTAATCAAGAGAAATTAAATTGATAATCACCATGGTCCAAGGTTATCAGAAAAAAATGTAAAGGCCATCTATGTTTTCCAAAATTCATCAGTGATGCTGGCGCTCACTGGGACGATAAAGTGAGTTCATAGGGAATTTTTCCGATTTTGTATTCATTCAATTTTAACTTTTTCGAATACAGCGCTCCGAAATGTGGCGAAGAAAATTGAAGGTATATTATCGCCGTGATTCACAAATGTTGTCACTGTGTTTTTTGCTCTACCAAGTAGAAAGGACAGTGAGTAATATCTCGACGAACCCGCGATCCAGATATTTCGAACACGGCTGGTTTTTTAGCTAATAACAAATAAATTTTTGCATTGCTATTTTGAAGTTTTCGTGCAAAACTATGATTGATTTTGAAATCTTGATTTTTTTGCTGTATTTGGTCTCAAAAAGAAGAGAAACCGATGACAAAAATAAATCCAATAGAAGTTGAAATTCTAGATTAACATACCTTAGCAGCCAATGAACTTTCATACGACTGCGACTTCGGAAGCGTATCAATATCAGGTTTCTCCTCCTTTTCATCGACCACCGGCTTCTCTTCTTCGTCAGGCGTAACTAACTTTTCTAGATATTGCGCCTGCTCTTTGATAACAGTTGTGGCCGTGTCGATGCCTGAGCATATTTATTATTGTCGAATTATCAAAGATATACATATAGGAGTTGCTGAATACCTCCTTTCGCAGCGGTCGTGAGACCAGCAACTTCCTGAGTCATAGCGTCTCCAAACTCGGCCAAATCCTTCTTCATAAGATCGAGTGTATTCTTTGTCTGAAGCGAATTCTGTTATTGCCGAGCGAGTAAAATGTCATTACTGGCTGTATTTCTGAAGGACACTGGGGGTTTCCATTCTGACGCCATTGCGCCAGGCTAAATTATGAACATCGGAGGAAATAAGAAAGGAAGGATAGACGGTACGTGAGAGGATTTTGGAAACCTCAACGAAAAACAGTGACTTTCCCAGTTAAATAGGATCTCGACTAAAGCAGTTTCTGGTTAAATAATTCGAGTGACAAATGAATTCATACCTTCTCCCTAGCTGTATTGAACCAGGATGCACCGGCAGAAAGCCATGCGGTCGGAATTGGATTAAGACTGGGCAGTTCCTCCTCTGTGGCGCTGTCTTTTGACAGATCCTCGGGCTCGTCCTTATCCTTACCAGGTTCTTCAGTTACTGGTGGCGTAGACGATTTCTCGTTATTCATCTAGGAAATCGGAAGGTTAGAAGGAGTGCAGAAGCTTGGTGACAAAGAGAAGTTCCGAAAATGCTGCCACAAATTTCGCTCTACGACAGTATGCGTTTGCAGGGGCACGTGCTTTCATCACAGCGAACATTGATCGCTTCAATCAATGGCAAACAAAATCAGAACGAGCTGACAGCTAATATATCGAGTATCAGCAAACAGGTGATAAGAAACTGAGTGGAATGAGAAAGGAAGTGAGATGGGGAATGGGAATGAAGAGGGACCTCAGCGAAGACATGAGCTGCTTGATGGATGGGGTTTCCTTATGTGGTGAACGACACGTTGTGAAACGGCGTCGTTCACTGCCGAAACACTGCCATAGAAGTCATCGTTGGTGGATCTAGTTCTTATCGAATACATGATCGCAAACTGGGAGTTGTAATAGAGGAAATCGGCCTATCATGTTCACTTTTTCGAATCGCACATAACTACGAGGAGTTAAGAAGCGAATGGTTCGGTCATTATGCTTTCTAAAATTGGCATTGCCTTCAGTTCGATACTTGTTGATAAAAGGCCCGAAAGAAGGGAGATAGAGCTCAAGGAAATTCCATTTTTCGGCTAATTTTTAATTCGAAACAAAGTCATAAATGATGTTTCCATGAAATACGGACGGAGATTGTTTAGTGGCAAGTGGCACTTCATTACACATACATCCGATGGATACTCGCCCAGGAATACCAATCCATCTATGGCTGTATAATTGGTAACAGATTGATCTGGGAGGATAAAAGCACAGACTTGTACATCGGTTTGCCATCACAATTGATTGTATGGGCCACATAAGCATTCATTAGGCTTTTACGATTCTGAATGGAACTCGAATGCATTATATCAACGGGATTAATTAACGCCAAAGACTCTTTCCTCCTGACTAAACAGAAAATGTGCTCAGTCATGTCAGGAAGAAAACGAATTAGCTATTAGAGTGCAGTTTCTCGTTTCTACAGCACTTCGAATACAAGCTATAATTACTAAAATTTGGGTGGTTGCAGGAGTACAGTAGATGATTTGAAATCAACAATCAGAGAGAAGTAAACAAAAAAACAACTTTTCTAAAACGTATTCAAAATAACACGCGTGGGCTTCCATAAGGAGATACTTTTCCGAGGTGGTTTCTAAGAACTTCGATAAAAACTACATAAGCTTTCCTCTCAATATACCTGATTATAACCTTAAATAAACATCCACATAAATCATTAGAAAGGATGTGAAAAACTGTAATGACGATGGAAAATAGGATGTATTACTTCCAGATGAAGCTTGACAACCATAATTTACACCGAGAATGCAAATTAACAGGAGGAAGCTTTAAAAGAACGATGATTTGGTGACCGAGAGTGAAAGTCGGAACAACACATGTGGTTTACCAAAGTGAATGCGAAAACATGAAAAGGAGTCCCAAGTGAATTCCCAGGCCTATTGCTCCGAACTTCTCCTCACGACTTACCCATTCGCCAAGGCGAAAGCAGTAAGGAAACGTCGATCGAAAGAAAACCAATCACGCCTGGGCAACAAGCCGCTTTGTGATGGGGAAAGCAGCGGCGCGCAGACCAAAAACAACTGCTGACTTTGCCGTAAACTAAAAGGTTTGGTGTGAGCACCACACAAACAGCTTAATTCACGACAACGATTTGCAAACTCTGTAAAGGGAGCCTTCAGCCATAACCGTAAAAGACTTCAAGGTACATAATAATGAGGAAATGACGTCGCTGTTTGATTAATTCTTCACGTTGGGCCACGAGCGTGGACTCAGTTTTGCATTTTGGAGATCACTGCAAGAGTAGCGAGCCTTTTTAACGAGAGTAATGAACCAGTGGACTTCCCGCTTACTTTTGGCCTCTCTGCTACAACGGTCGTTACTTGCTCAGTTGGCAACGAGCAAAGTCCTGACGTTTTCAGCTCTGGCTGAGCCCTAAATTTCAAGTTGTGCAGGCTCTCACTAGTTGAGTTCATAGTATCGACGCTGACGCCGACGTCGGCTAAGAACGCTTATGTCAGCGGTAGTGTGAATACAGCCACTGCTCTTAGCACAACAGCTTTCTCAGCTTTTATAGGGTTTCTCCCTTTCTACCGATAGATTGTAGTGAGTTTCATTCCGAATAAGTAGTGTTGCCTGCACTGCAAAGAAAAGGATAATTCAGGTTCCGATTACTCGCCTGTCAGAATCTACAATGAAATATTAATAATTAAGTTGGACGTGGGGAAACTGTTGGAGGTGATGATCGAAGTACGGCTCCAGTAGGGTACCCTCGGTTAATGGTAAGAGCATTCGTCGTTCTTCGTGGGACCCACCCTAGGTCGTTTATGTAACAGTGGGTTGAACGTATGGGACGACCAGGGTCAAAATAGCAGGGTTATCCGAGCGTATTTCGGGAAGACCTTCTCAGAACCTCGAAACAAACCTGGCAGAGAACCTAGCCATACTTATGAGGCAAATGGGAAAAAATTAAAAGATGGGTATCTGGGGCAAACGGCTTAGCAGCATGCCTAGAAAAGAAACCTAGCTAGCAATAACGCAATGTCAACCATGGTTTTTATCCCTTGAACACCTGGACTGAGGGTATTTCTCCCTGGCCTAATTCATTATTGTAAGGGCGAAGGTGATGTTGGGTCAAGTGAGACACCTCAGACCAATCAAGCCTTCCATTCTTCCAGGATCGATTGAATGGTACCGGACTCTTCTGGGAGGATGCCTGCCATTTCAACCTCCCAGAGGCTACTTTCAGAGTTCGACGACCGTCCGTCCGTCCCTCCGTTCCGTCCGTCCGTCCGTCCGTCCGTTCAGCGCGTCATATCACGTGCCAGCGCTGTCAGCACTACTCTAGCGACCGCCGTCGCAGCACGCGCTGAACGGACGGACGGACGGACGGACGGACGGACGGTCGTCGAACTCTGAAAGTAGCCAGACGAGTCTGATACAACTGTTTCGTACATCGACCGCAAGTCACTGAATAGGTCGTATACGCATTGAAATACTACGAATTTAAATGGAAGTCGTATGCGTGGCGTAAAAATTAGATTGATGAACGTCAAAAGACTCGGGCTTTTCCCGGTTCGAAAAGAAGGTAGGTAGGGGAGGGGGGGGGCCTGAAATATATCCATAAGTTTCATCAATCGACTTCATGTGCAAGATACGGATTGATCATTCCCGAAAGAGCTTCTTGCTGTTATTTCGTTGTTTTGAACAGCACTTCCTCCCACGTATTTAATGGCTTAGCTTATTGGAATCCATAAATCACCAGGCATAGCCCATAGGCGATATTATTTCTATGAAGATGGTCGTTTTTACATTTTTTGCTAGCCCCAATGCTACTGCCGTTCGAGGGCGCATTTCGCCGATTACATTTCGGCTATAATAGAATTTCAAGGACAAAAATGCTTGATTGGTACGGATTAAGTGTTTCTCGGTGAGAGGGTGGCCCTCTGGTCATTCGGCTATTGACTGGCGACTTTTTTAACCGGATGCGGTACCAAGACGTATATTTCGTGGCCCTTATCGCTGTCATACTGCCAGTTATTACTGTCAGTGGTAAGTTGCTTTTATTGATAAAAGAAGTATTATAAGATTTTGCTGCCTTGATATGCTGATTCTTACAAAATGCCTAGATTTTATGGGTTATTGAAGGTTACTAGTTAACGATAGAGGTGGACGGTTTGATTAGCTCCGACGTAACTCGATATTATCTCCTGTGCGAGCAATAAGCTGTCTCTTTTTTCACCTTGCCCGTACCACCTCACCATCTGAGTGGGATTGTCAGAATGTTTCCACGCAGTCTTTTTTTTTCATGGATAAAACCTCACATTTGCTCTAACGCTCCCCAAATGTCCCCATAGAAAACCCATTCAAATCATCAAACTATTGAAGATTCAGTTAGCGATAAAAATGATTTTGGAGATCCCCTGCTGATATGAAATTTTGGCCCCTGAAGAGGGCACATGCCCCTGCCTGATAGAGAAACGGCCTGAATAAGGCTTAGCAAAGTCCGGAAAACCGATCGTTTTTGCCGTCGATACTCCCAGGAAAAGACGTCTTTTAAGGTGTTGTAGAGACTGATCTCATTCGAAATAGACCACGTTTACTATATATGCAACCAGCTGATAATCGTCAATGGCTAATACACGTCCCTCTACGCTGTTGGAATCTTCGGTCCAAACACACTCTTTGTCATCATAAAGGCACCCAACCCAGGGTTCAAGAAACTTCCCTTATTGAGATGTTTCAGCCGATTTCATCGTTTGCTTTGTTACCGAAGATCTCTTCCGCACTTTAAGTCTTGTAACCCATTGAAGATTCATAAAATGGTCGCTAATTTTGCTTCCAACGGTGATCTTTGTTCCTGTCTAAAAGTGGAAATAGAATAGAATTCTAGATGGAATTCGAATGCATGGCGTGTTCTAATTAAGCTCAACGTGTAATGTAATCTGGTAGTTCTTACTTACATGTGACCAGCAAATGAATGAAAAATAATTTATTGCATCTGAAAATCGTTTCTTAAAATTGTCGTCTATGACGTTATCACCACCAGCCCATATTGTAGCCGTTGTTCCACATGTTAAAAGATTCGCTTTCACTAAATCCAAATGAATCACCCCACATACCGCCGCCAAATCCACCCATTGGCATTCCCCAGCCAAACTGTCGCCTTGGTCGTTGATGGCTGAAATTCAAAGCAGTAATGTGGTGATTAGTCAAAAATAAGGCGCAAGCAAAGCAGAAAACACTAACGGTCTGTAAGCGTTGGACCTCTGAGCCGGTACAGCACTGGCGATAACCAGGATAGCAATGAAGCAGATAAGTAAGAAAGATCTATTCATGGCTGGAAGGCTATCGTAGTGACCAATGAAGGCTGTTTTATACACTTATTAAGGACACTATTTAACGAACGGTGGTCATCAGACAGGTTTTCTGTCCTTAAGACGCACATAAGTTCAATCTCAGGACGCTAACCGCTAAGTTCATGAGCCTGCTACGTCATTTGGGAGCGAAAAACACTTGAGATCTCATTATTGAACACTGAATCCCAAAACTAGGGATAACTCCGCCCTTCAGGGCTGGACTCGTCCTTTCTCCTTCAACACGGTGTGCTCGAATTTGGTAATGGAGCACATTTTCTGTCGTCAGAATACTTCAAAAGACCTACTTAAGTATAACTAACCCCTCAAGGCCCAAATCATAATTTCCAATGTTCTGTCGTTTTCCCATTCGGGAAGTGGAGGGAGTAAATGAAGAATTATACTTCTTTTACAGGTTCTGACCACCTCTCAGCAAAACATAAGATCTTCGCAGATATCTTCAAGAACTACAATCGTTATATTCGACCTGTACGGAATGTTTCCACTACTACTGTTGTGTTTATGGACAATGGCTTACGATCGATTTTACGCACTGTGAGCCAATATCGGCTTCAGACTTGATTTTTATTTTTACTTATATTTGTTTATTTATTTATTTGGTGAATTTTATTATTATTCATACTTATTCATTTACTCAAAGGACTCACTCAGAGTTCAGTGATCTAGTGATTGGGGTTAAAGTAGCAGTCAAAACAGTTGTTATCACTTACATAAGCTGTTAATCAAATTCCGGTCCAGTTTCGGCCCCGGACCAACGAGCCTTCTACTGCCATGGGAGGTTCAACACAGAACTTTCAATAAGGCGTATCCGATACATATGTTCACATGGTTTGCTTTTTTGGGATATCGGTCGAGCGCGCGGTTTGTCTCAAAAGGGCCTCATGGACATTGGTTTAAGGCACAGTTCGCGATAAAGACGGTTTCTTAGGTTTCCCATGGTATGAATTCGAAGCCCCTCCTGTACCTTGAGTGCCGTTATAAGGTCGAAAAACGTCTTAAATAGGGCACAATAATTGATCAGATATTGTATCGTGTGAATGCCACACCCGAAGTGGAGTAGTAGAGGTTGCACAATCCCAAGTTGCTCCCATGTGGGAAGTTCCAACAATATGCCATAATTCATAACGATAGGAAGGGTAATTTCGGACAATTTAAGCTTGATGCACTTAGCTCTTTAAACAGTAGGAACGAATGAAATCTCGTCCGAACAGCGCTTATATTGCTATATCCGTCAGGGTGATCTCGTACAACCTCTATTTCCACTGCTTTGAAAGGGTCTAGTTTTTCGTGAAGTAGGCGGATTTTCTCGCTTTCTTCGTCACAGTTGTACTGCTCTACATCAACGCTTCCACCTTTCAAATTAAAAAGGGTACCTCGAAATTGTCGTGAACTATGTCTTTAAGATACAACCTCATTGTGGAACTTTGTGCGAACATACCTGAAGGCGCTGATGATGGGTTACTCACTCACTCCGCTGCATCTGTTTTCAAACCTGTGCAGGCTCTAATACACTGCTCTTTCACCGCTAAGCACCCCTCTAGAAGACCCAATCGTTCCTTATCCATCTTATTTATTTTTTCATTCCAAAGAATCAAGTGGTACTGATTGCAGGATGAAGTGAACCAAGTGATTGTGCTGAAAGAATGGCATAGAATGTTTTGGCATGATGAATTTTTGGTATGGAATCCAGCCGAATATGATAATATTACAGAAATTCAAGTACCTCGAAGCCTTATATGGCTACCGGATATTACCCGAATTGATTTGTAAGTATTAAGTGATGAGGGATATTCTGTGAAAGTAGTGAAACGAACTCAAACCTTTTTTTCTGTATCGTTCCTTCCTTTTGAAGATTGGATCAATCTCAATCGATGCCTGACGATCGGAGCTATGTCATGGTCGACCATACTGGCTTCATTCGTCATTCAGTATCCCACGTTGTAAAGGTATTCTGCGGCTACAAGATTACAATGTGAGCCATTGATAAATCCATTTTCAAAAAACCAACTCCTAAAGTTGCCAAATTTCGCCACCACCCATGAATTCTGTATGTCACGGCAATGTAAGTTTGAATGGCGAGATCACATTTGGGCTCACGTTATTTTGTAAACATGCAACAGTTCTAAAGCATACCCAAATTGGCTGTAACAGCAAATCCCAACTTAAAACGCATTGGAGAAGTTGCCCTCAACTGCTTCCCACCAATGAACCTCCTTTTGTTACCATTTTTTGACTTTGCATCGCTATAGAATTAGTTACATTTGATACATCGTCGTGACATACATCAATGCTAGTGCTACACCTGTGCGGAGGTGGGCTGGTCGTTATCCAAATTGACCATACAATCGGATCAATAATCGATTATTTACTTCAGGTTTCCTTTTGATCGACAAAATTGCACACTTCATTACGAACCATGGGTGTCTACACATGTGGAGATTGTCATCGAAGTACATCCAGAACCTGATGTTAACCATTACAAAACGAGTAACGGTAAGTCACAAGGCCAACCAGTTCTGTGATAGGAGTTTTAACAACAGGTTTTTTTTACTAGTAATTCTAATTATGTAGCTGCATAAGACGTCATTTGTCGGAATTACTCAGTTATTTACATGAAGTTGAGAGAACAACTCAAATTTTGCACTTAGAATGGGATCTGATTTCGTATACTGCTCGTACTGGCCTTGGCTCATATCCACCGATGCTATCAAAGGCTACCTCTCGTGCATTCTACGATATAGTGATCAAACGAAGGTGAGATATACACTAAGCCTTCTACCAGTCCGGTAAATTCAAACCAGGAGAGCCTTCAATTTGAACCATTTTTAAATCCCAACCTATTTCTCCTAATATACAAGCACTTGAAGGCACAATTCACGATAAAAACGGTTTCCGAGATTCCCCACCAGATGAATTTGAGGCCCCCCGGGTATGGTATATCTGGCACTATTAGGACGAGAAACGGCCTAGTTAGGGAGTTGTAAAAGCCCAAAGATTGGCTCGCGTGTATCCTCGGACGAGTTTTACCGGCATTCTAGAGGCTGCACCGATTACAAGGGAACCCACGTAGAAAGCTCAAACAACTTGTCATGACTCAAACGACAGTGAAACACATTTCTGTACAGTTCTGGCTTGATGTAGTCAGCTCTTTGTGCAATTGCAATAATTGAAAACTCTATATTCCCTACTTTGAAGGAGCCATATTTTTCTCAAAATCGGCCAATTCTCTCGCTTTCTTCACTACCGATGAACTATTCCCAACATACACTTCCGCTTTTCGGCTAGAAAGGGGTACCTCAAAATTATCGTGAACTGTGCCATCAAGAAAATTTCAGCTCACGCAATGCTTTCGCCTATAACTTTACCTTTTCAGACCTCATTACTATGTGGCGTGCTTTATGTTGCCCTGTTTCATTATCATGGAGTTATCCCTGCTTGGTAAGTAGCCTCATTTTTACCCAATGATGAATAGAAAAAATTAGGATCGCGTTTTGGTAGAAATATGAATACGTGGCGCGAATTCGCGTGCTGATTCGGACCGAGCAGTTTTTTTTTTTTGCATTTTTCATATTTACAGGACTTTTTTCACCTTCAAGTGACACTGGTGAACACAATGAAAAGGTGACAATGGGTTTGACGAGCTTACTATCGATGACCATCCTTCTGCTTATGATATCCGAAAATCTCCCTAAAACTAATGAAGGTCTTCCAATTTTAGGTGAGTTTGAGAGAGAGATTATTCATTTTCTACGATCTTTCTTAAAAAAATTTCCTCATGAGAACATGCACATTTCAGGGTTCTTTGTGCTGGTCGAGATCCTTATTGGTGCTTTGGCTACATCCACTACTGTTTACGTTTCTCAACTACAGGGTATCAGTTTTTACCATTAATTTTTACTCAGAATAATTTTATTATCATGGTTACAGTACTGTTTGCGAATTCTGTGATAAATCATATCTAAAAGAAAGACAGAACTTCGGAATTTCGGAAATGTGTCAGATGACTTGTGGCTCGAATGGCTTCAGAATACACACTCGACCTATAAACATGCCTTTCTCTGTAAATTCGCCCAACTTGATGACTGTACTCTCCAATAGGGCAAGGAAAGTCCATAATACATTAGAGCACGTGGACGCGAAGTCGTAAACGTATGTCACGACGATGTATATGGCATAAGTCATATCTGGGTGGAGGTGTTGCAAAAATTAGGCGAATATGTTAAGGGAAGCGAATGGTAGCATGAAATAGGTGAAGTTCGGGGCACCTGTAAAAATAGGCCCAACGCCTGTTCAACGGGTCAGGGTGATCTGGAGTCTGGGCAGAAGGTAAAGAGCCAGGAGTTGTGCTTGGGCTGTATGAGAGAGCGAGCAAATTCCGATTGGAACGCCTAGGTAGGGGAAAATTTTTTTCAAAGGAGGTATGATTTCAGAGCTACCGATGACGATTTCAGGAAGTTGGCGTCAGGACAAGGAAGTGCCAACGTTTCTGATGGCTTTGGCTCGGTTCAAATTGTTCAGCCGAGTACATCGAAACGATTCCTGTTCCAGCCTACTTAACGAGCAGCTTAATCAAACGAATAACGTTTCAAGAAAGGTTTGTCTAAATTTTTCAAACCTATATTATTATTATTGCTCCGATCATTGTTTCTATTTATTCTTGTTTATTTGGAATGTTTACAAATTGGATTGTTTACAGGATTCACAGACCCGCAGCGTAATACTGGCTTACATTGGGAACTTTGAACGCAATATTAATTTGATTTCGGCCGACGTCCAAAGGTTCGATTGACTTTCGGTAGAAATTCAAAAAAAATTGAATCGAGAGACAAATCCAGCTCTATGAAACTGATCTCAAAACAATCTAACCCTACCAAACTCCTCCTCAACTTTGATCAGAAACCAAGTCCTTGGCTCACCTTGAGCAACTGGTTCTTCCAGATCTCAACCTCTTTAGCGTACTGAAAGAAAAATGATTCAAATGTTAGAAAATAAGCAATAAGATCTACACAAAAATTGGTCCGACCGTAATGATTTGCTTTTCAGAAAAGCCGCTCAGAAACGTCTACGGATGAAATGGGTCCTTGTGTGTGAACGTCTCGATTCCCTCTTGCTTTTATTCTTTCTTACTGTCAATACGCTATTTTTCGCTGTTCTACTGCTCGTGGGATATATGTCCAATTAGATTTATTTTCTCGCTTCAAATTATATCCTTACTGATTCAGAAGAAGATTGTAGATTTTCGTATTTTTTTCAAAAATTACTGCGCATGAGTACAAATTGATAGACGATAATTGATGATAGCTGATAAGTATAATCGATGATATGACGGATATCTGAATGTTTAATAAAGATTACCCAACGATTCGTTGCACACTACCTCATGACTTCTATACAATTTAATTGCTTCTGAAGTGACCATAGAAGCCACGAAAGGGGCCAGGGAGGGAGGGGCGTACGTAAAAAGTGATACTACGAAGCGAGCTCTTTCTAAACTTCAACCTCCTTTCTCTCCCCTCACTCCTAATTTCCTCTCTCACGAGCTCATCCATCTCCACCAATGGATTAGGCAAGAATTTGCTCCTCGTAAGTATGGATAAGGACGATCACACTGGCTTTAACAAGTCACAGTAAAAACCAATGTACTTAAAAGGCGTCAAGGTTTTCAAAAAAGTCGAAAGGCATGGCGCATCCAAGTATGGATTAACGATAAACATTTTCTTCCTTTTCCGAAATGTTCCATTAAAAAGAGAAAATTATAATTATTTTTTCATGGTCGACATGCTTAACATGATTGCAGTCTTGCTATCAATAGGCGGCTTCTTGTGATTTGCCAGCTTGATTAGCCTACAATGATTGATGGAACCAGTTAGTTACCAGCGCACACATTAAGTATGAATTCCTTCTTGCCAATTGAAGATATGGCTCTTATATGTAGCTGTAGCCCTACTGATACTTCCTTCTTGTCCATTTTGTGGACGATTTGTTGTAAGCTCTCCAAAATGGCTTGTTTCAGCAGCATTAAAGTGGAACAATCCACTTTTGCTTTCACTGTTCTGAAAATGATTTCAGAAATGAAGTTCAGGAAATTTATACAGGCGAAGGGGCTCTTGCCGTCAGAATTTTCCTGCATATATTTCCAAGTAAACTTCTTCAACTTGTTTTTCAGGGTAACCTTTGCAGTTCCCTAGCCAGCGCCTATCCCTTTTAATCGACGCATCCTGAATGCTTCACTCACCTCTGTAACCCGTTTCTTGTTTTTTTAGAGATTTTTTCCGGCATAGATCAGGATTTTCCTTTGGATACACTGTTAGGTTACACCAACCCAGAGTGCTTCATTGATTGGCATCAACTGGTCCTGTCCACTTTGCCCAAAGAGAACTTGCCAATGCCTTCGAAACATCAGCAGCCCGGCTTTTCTCCCACACGCTCAGAAGTTTTCCTTTTTTCGCTTTTTCTTGGTTTTCTTCCTTTCCTTTCTTTTCCCCTTCTGCACTTTTCTCGTCCTTTTGAAGATTTTTTAAATGTAGCCTGACATAGGTATAGTTACTACTGCTGTGAAGACATGACCTTAGGTTTAGTTCATGTCCATGCGAGGGTGCCTCTCAAGGCACGTGCAGTTCCTCAACGGGGGCCGCAAAAGAGACAGTAAGCAGAGATGTGGGCCCATAACAGCACATTGGAATGAGCATAAAGCCCTACTATAGTCTTTTAAGATAGGGACGAAAATCGAACCTAATGACCGTTTCTCTTGAGTTTCTTTTACAGAACTTCTCTTAGCAATCAGTCTTCGTCCAAGTGGTGACTAGGCTTGCTCAGTACTGCTTGAGGCAGACCAAATTTTATGACCGTTTCCGTTTGATTCACAAATATGCTGATTTCAGATTGCACTCTCTCAAATGAACCTGTTTGTAGCGATTTTCTGTTTACTTCTCAATGCTTGTCTCGGCGGTAATATTCATAGTGAGTATTTTTTGTTTTGAATTGATGTACGTGAGGAAAAACGAAGTCTCGGCCTTTTTCAACTCAGCTTCAAAACCCTTGAAAACCAGTGTAGTCGCCACAGGTAGCCGTTTGAAGCCTTGACCCACCTTATTCCAGTTGTTTTGAAGCTACAGGCTGGAGTTCCATTTCGAGAGTAGTATAAGAATGGGATTGGAAATACTGTAAGCAGCGCCGGTTGTGGTCCATGGATGCCATGCTCCTTTGAGCCAAGCCTTCCATTCTTCAAGGGTTCAGGACACCCCAAAGATTAGGCGTACTCAATTGGATAGAGTTTGTGAATCTCAGGTTGAACCCTCAGTAGGTTTCTTGATAGGCCGAGGACTGTTGAGGTCTCCGAAGTGAAACATCACCTGTTCACATGAACTTTCTCAAGAGGTCTCGCGTGGGTGTTTATGGTCAAAACCTTCTGCCAGTAGCTCATCATCTCGTAAGACTTCTAACCCATCATTGCAGAGATGGGAGATCCGCTGTATCGTGTTTCTGGAGAACCATTGCTGACCGAAGAGTTTGTGCAGCGATATCTTGAAATACCAGAGGTTTGTTCTTTATTATTACTGTAGCTACTGTAGCTTACATACCCCACCGTTGTTGGAAAACAGCAATCCGACTTACCCAGAAGCTCAGATTTGTGTCATTTTTGAAAATTTTAAAAATGCTATTTTTTTTTCACGATTCCCTTCAATCCTTTGATTTCCAGAACGTTCCTCGAGCAGGTACTCGAGCCCTTCGATACAAGAAACTCAAAGAACTCGGTTTTCGACAGCCAGCACAGACGTCTTCTGAAGAAGCTACGACCTCTGTGAGTTGATTTGCAAGACAAGCAAATGTCTAGAATTTTTTCGAAAAATTCACCCATCTGTAATCACACTCCACCAAGTTCTGGCTTTTTGAATTTCATCCTGGAGAGTATTGTTTCGGCTGTACGGGATCCGCCCTCTGAATGGAACTCTGCCCACTGAATCGAAACAACCAGAAATGTTGAAATGGTTTTTCCTAATCTACGAACACGAAGGAATAGCCGTCTAAGCTTAGGCATTGTTCCCAAATGGCAAGAAACAGATTAATTACATTCTGGGGACTTTCATACAACTTAAGTAGATCCAACCCCCTTTGCATAGGTGCAGAACCTAAGTTCTTGATCGTAGGGAACCGGTTTTCTTCTGGAATACAGTTGTAATGCGCTCCACGATTTTATGGAAACAAAAGCTGTAAAAGAGTTTACACCGTTGTAGTTGTCCCTTTGGCCCTTCTTAAGGGTTTGGAAGGCCCAAGATTATTTGACCTGGGCAAATGTTTCAAAGCCTACTTCATTCCCTTCCCAACCTTTCCCTTGACATCAGCTTGGATCCAGCTGAATATAACACTATAATAATCTGCCTCTTGTTAAACATTGAGTTCCCCAGTTCCATCGGGTGTCAGAAATGTCTCCATCCGTTCCTGTAGCAAGTCTATGAAATCAAGTGGGCTCTCACCGCTAGAACGACTACTAAGGTCCAGAGGGCTATAATTACATGATATTAGATTCATTTTATTCATGTTACTTGGTAGTTTTTGGCAAACTACGGTACTCCCCCAAATATCGGCATATTTCAGAGAATTTACATGGAGTTTGACTTCAGTCCATATATGGAAGCTCCAAGCATTCGGATTCACAGATGAGAACTTCTTCATGACCACTTGACTTCCTCTGTAAATATTCATTGTACCTATTGAACTCTATCGATAATAAATATTACACTAATCGATTGGAACTGGTACCGGGAGTTACCCTTCAGAATGCTCTTTGGTGAATGGGACTGTCCCGTTTGCAAAGTGCATAGTTTGGACTTTTTTCAGAAGATCAGTATCTCTCTCTACCATGTAGAGGCTCTGTTGTAAGGTCGTGTGATGAAAACGATGACTCTTCAAAGTATACGCCATGAACTTGACTTGAACCGAAAATTGTGATGGTGTTTGCATGAGCATTTCGCCTTCTCAGTGAGCTCTATGAGTTGGCTGACTAAAATGCCGTGAATTTTACCTTGCATAGAAGCTTAGTACGATTGATAGGTCCGCAATGATGACTGCTATGATGTTCTCTCTAGGCTTATGACGTTATCTTCGATCAGAAACCAAAAATTTACGTAACGACTGTACTGTGACCATCAGCATTCCATTCGTACACCGGAACGTGACCGTAACATAACTGCAGTGGAAGCGTTCTGCTACTAGGGAACTAAAAATCTCTTTTTTTTTTTCGAAAACCGTTGCAATTCGTCCGGAGAGGGCGTTCACGTACTCTTAACTCTGATCTGTGATCTCTTAACTGGTAGCGCGTTCGTAAACAGCCTGAATTCCTTTTC
This sequence comes from Haemonchus placei, assembly GCA_900617895.1. Taxonomy (NCBI): domain Eukaryota; kingdom Metazoa; phylum Nematoda; class Chromadorea; order Rhabditida; family Trichostrongylidae; genus Haemonchus; species Haemonchus placei. The sequence continues at coordinate 56,465 of UZAF01016746.1, forward strand.
CCCGGTTGTTCTAAGATTTAAGGTTGATTTTTCTTCAACCATTCGCCAGTTTTGAGCTAACAGTATCTCTAGTAAACTGTTCCCATCGCTGAATAGGTCTTTGAATCATGACTGTTGATATTTTCGTTTTACTCAGGTGCTGATACAACCGGTTTTCCTCTCCGATTTCTTTTCTGCTGCTAATCTCTGCGTCATAGGATGTTTTGGAGTTTTATAGGTAGTATGGGAGAATGACAAACAAGCAGGTGACCTTAGCAGAAAGGCTACTTAAATCGACGTGATTTGCCGATTATTTCGTTGTTTCAATTGTTGGTCTCTCGTTTGAGAGGCCTCCGCTTCTTTCCCCTAGCTTCAGTCGGTCAACCGCATACCTTTGCCGAGTATGACGGAATAAGAATGACGGCCGAAGTTTCAAATTTTCTTCCTTCATTTTATTGTCCAGATAGGTCTTTGGTGGAGATTTTGGAACGTACCAGGGGATTGAGCACAGCTATCTCGTCTTGTGACCAGATCCCAAATCTAATTCGCTGATGGTTGCTCCCGAGATGCTTCTTAAACTAACTTCAAGTTTAAAACTTTCTCTTGGAGCGTAGGTAAATAGCTTTGCTGACCTGTAACTTCAGCACCTGCATCAGAATCGTTGGAATCAGCAATTTGCAGCAAAAAGGTACTAGCTGCAATTGGTAGAAGTCCGATTGGGAACCACCCAAATGTGACTGCCACATAGATAGTACCGCTTCCACAGTGCTTACTATATTTGGAGAATTTCGACAAGCTTTCTGAGGTTGCTCAAAGTTGAACTGTGCTTCGTTCATTCGACTGCATAGATGGGAAGACTGAGGATCTGCTAGCTGGTGAAACTAGAATGTAATTCCTTCCCGGCGCTTGATAGAAACCCGGGGAGGCTTTTGGAGGTCGATGCTTGAGTGCTCACTGAGTAATACCGTAGTCTCGCTTTTTCACCGAGTCCATTTTGTTTCCCACATTCCGCTACTTTCCTGGAACGAAACTCGTGGGTAGGAAACCAACTAACAACTCTGAAGCTAGCTTTTAGATGCTGTTAAGTATGTTCGAGTGACACGCTTTTACCGTATTCGAACGTATTTTACCGTATTTTACCGAACCAGGTTTCAACCATCAGCAGCTGTGTAAAGGACGCCCAAGAACACCTGTAGGGGTGTATCCCCCTTAACAATGGTTCGCGCTCGTCATCATCATCACTCAACGGTGTTCGGGCTGCAGGTTTTTGCTTGTTTTCCAGCGATTCATATCCGAATTGAAACTTTTCACACCCATGATGATTCGTGCATTCCAATGCAATCGTTCTTCCCATGCTGGGTTTTCGTTTCCCGATACTTTCATTCGACCATGTCTAAGTGGTCGAAAAACTTGAGTAAAGATGTTTTGGTAAAGTATCTCATACTGCTAGCTGTAACGCATACTACCGAAGTATTCGTGAACATCTCAGGATCCCCCTTGAGAACTTCTCTAAGATTGGCTTCTTCCATGGAAAAAGAAGTGAAGTAGTGTTATTCTCCTTGTTATCTTCCATTATTTGGGCACTTCCCATCGTTTTCTTCGATTCCGCTGAGGCAACTCATTCACGGCGCAGTCACTTCATTACGATTTTCTCTACTTCGCTTCCGAATGTCAGTGTTTGAACTAAGACAGAGAGCATTTTCCTGGTATTGCAGATGCTTCGACTAATCATACTGATCGCCTTACCTTTCTTGGCATTGTGTTTCCCTTACTATGGAACGAGTAAGTTGACTTAAGAGTTACTGAAAACAAGTAAACAAAAAAATCTTAAATCTGCAATACTTTCTGAACCTAAGAGTACAAACTTTTGTACTCGTAGGTATCGTTCAGAAAGTATTGCAGATTCTTGGCAATAAGATTGATTTTTCCTTTTCTTTTTTTTTTGTGTTTTCAACAGTCCCATAACCGGTCTCAGGGAATGATCAGTTACGTGGTTGCTCGAACAACTTCGGTCAAAAAGAGTCCCATCCGAAGTTCAATAAAACCAACTAGTACCCAGAAATTTTCAGACTTGTTTTCCTAATTTTTACCAGAGTTCGAACTAGTGTATCAGGTTACCCTCATAGAAGAGGAGTGTAAACAGCCTCTGTTGGTCTCCTGCGCCATCCTTCCTCCCTACTTTTGGCAAGTACGAGTTGAGTTGCATCAACTCATTTGGAAGCGACATGCATGGCTTATTCCAGAAAAACCTATTACTTTCTTGTTCTCATTTGAAAATTCGAACTGATTCTGAGACATTGAATTACCGTCACACTTCCATACCAGAATTCTCATACAAAAACCTTACTTTCAGATTTCATACCACCTCCATATCCACCTCCATACTACTCAGATCCGGTTGGTTTTGCAATTTTTCTTTTCTATCTGCTTTCATTTTGTGCAAATCTGACCTGTTCCCGGAAAAGCAGTTCTCTAAAAATATTCTATGGGCTCTAGAAATTTATTACTCGTACAGTAAATCACCTCGGCGATCAGAAATTTTTAAGGGAATTTCGAAAAGAACTTCTACTTTTAGCGGAAGTGAGTGCCCGCGGAATTTAAAACAGCAATTCCGGTTAGACTCCCTTCCTTCAGCGCCGGGCAAACCGGTCTTCCCAGTCTTTGCTTGAATATCTACCACCACAATCTCAAGATTAATTGACAGTTCAGTGCAGATTGTTCAGAAACATACCTGAACTTAAACTACTTTTTTCTAAAGGCTAGAGTTATCCATCACTGAATCAACAGTCTTTTTTGGAACATTGCCAAAACCACATTACTTCATGATTACGTGCCAATCTCGATGACTTTATTACGGCCAAAAAATCTAACAAAAAGATTTGATCAGCCTAATTAATTTTTATTCAACTCTTTTGACAATACTTCATGGACTAGTAGATCACCAATTACTCAAATTTATCATCCACCCATCGAAGTATAACTAAGTCACCCACATTTCACCCCATTTAAGATGCGGCCAAAGCTGAGTGTTGCAAAAACGAGAGAATTTCTTGAAGGAAATTCTATGGAAGCATTCGCTCGGCGAGTAAAAAGACAGGTAGGGCTTGTCGTGTGGATCGGGTAGGTGCCGAATCTGTCATAACTGCTTTTGTGTCCATCGAAACTAACCAACGGTGGTGCTTGCTGGGTAATGTGGTCCTTATATCATACAGCGAAGGCTTTTGAGAACATTCATGTTGTACTCATGATCAGTGAAATTTGATTAGACCATTACTTTTCGATTATTCGGGTATCTTCACCGAAATGTACGGAAAGTTCTGTAGTCCATTACCTTCAAGGAACAGGTAAGTGACATCAGAAAATAGTGGTTGGTCTGACCTGGGTATCCATAACCATGTGTACTACGTGCCGTTCTCAGGAGTATTAACGTTAACATCAGCCTACTGAGCTCTAACTTGCTTCACAATGCCTAAACTATTGACTTTACCTACTCAGTTTTGTTTCAGTACTACTACGGCGGTTACCCATACGGTTACTCGAATCCAGTCGGTACTGGATCAGCATGGGCAAATGGTGGAGGCGTTGTGGGGAATGTGATATCCTTTCTTGTCGGATAACAGACCTACGATTTGATAACTTTTGCGGCACCTACGAAAACGATCTTGTATCACGAATCTCTTGTAAATATGCCTAATAAATACTATTGATCCGGAATTGTACTGTGTAACAACTTCAGTTTTCCTGTAGCTCCTCTTGCATAGAGGTGTAGGGCGCTATCTTAAAGAAACGCATTTCAGCGGACGGTGAGCCTTTGAATGTTCATCCTGGGTAATGCTTATATTCGTCCTTCAGAATCAGCGTGCACTATCAGATGGGTGCACTTCATACAGTAGCGCTCAAAAGTCTTCGTGACGCTTTTTTGTTCATAACTTTTTTCTTAGTAGACCAAATCGCGCGAAATTTGGATATGTTTAACTAGAGCATATTTCACCTTACCCAACACTATTTGACTGCGAAGCTGCAATATCCACAGGTAGAGCAAGGTGTTCGTTGCGGTAGCAGATTTTGCTAAAAGTAAA